>SKCR01048605.1:0-54601 GCA_019454045.1 Zanthoxylum bungeanum
ATCTTGACACACACAGGACACCCTGAGGATCTATCTACACCCAACGAACAGGCGGAGGTCTGATCTAAATAGATCGGTGACGTGACTGCCATCTAAGTGTAGAAGATGTCTCATGTGCCAACAATGGCATCTCAAGTCTAAGAATCACAAGTGCTACTCAACCCGAGAAGATTTTTATTGACGTTGGTGTACCATCTATTAAGAATCTTCGGTGAGTCATTCAGTGTTTATCCACTATAAACACCTACACGTCTATACGAGTCTCCCCAGACTCATGGTTCATTGGGATAAACCATCGGACCAAGTCTCGATATACGACATGTACTGGTCTCAACGGATTTGACTAACCGACCCGTGTTAGTAAATCTTGACCAGGAACTATTTTTGATAATATACATTTAACAGTGACACTTCCCAAAGTCAATTACAAACTAACTTTGTAACTGTGTACTGCATTATATATTATCGGGCCTTTGTCTAATATATACATATCACTAAACCATATTTAGTTTCAATCTAATCGTAATCAGATCAAATACGTATATAAAAACAAGAGGTGCAACCATAAATAAGTAATATTATGGAAAAATGAATTGTTCATATTCATGAATTAGACATAAATACGGTCCGGATTGGCGCTCTGAGCACCAACCCCAACAGTAATACCTTTGGTTAAATTAACTTTAGTTTGGAAAGTTTTATTAACGCCTTGGTCCCACCCCACTTGTATCTTTTATAATGTCTTTTATTATAAAAAAAAAATGATTTATATTTATTAGCCTGAAAGGTAATAAATCTCTAAGTTCATCACGAAATAATTACTTAGCTAAGGGATAAACAATACACTCTCTATTTCCATAGAAAGTCTCTAGATGTTTGCACCCTAAAATAATCATGCCAATTCTAATCATACATAGAATCACCAAGCATATGAGTTTTAATATGTTGGAATTATTTTAGGCATTAAATAACTTTGATTAATATTTAATTATGATATTGCATTTTATTTTATTCAAATAAATTTACTATTCACGTTTTATTACAGATGCGTGAACTTTAAATGCAATTTCACAATTCAAATTTTAACCAAATCATGCAAAACTTGTGCCTAAAATTAAGTTCAGGGTGTTAGCTTTCCAACGAGCTCTTACACACCCAATTTAAAGTTCAAATGAGAGAGAACTAATCAAAACATAAACGGCGCTCTGATACCACTGTTAGGAAGCAGCCGCGAGTGCGCAGCAGAAAATTTAATAAATCAAATTATGATGCCGATATCCATTTGCCCAAGACCCATTTGTTTTGATTATTCTACAAGCCTAGGCATTTTACTATATATTCTAAGCATAAAAACTCATAAAACATGCAAAGAACATAAACCTAAACATGCTAACTATCATAAAAACTCTAATTAAAATAAAGAAAGAAAAAGACTTACTCGAACCGAAGACTCCTCCAGTCCTCCCTCCAATCTATAAGCTTTTCTCGAACTCAGCAAGCTCTTCCACGTTCCAAAGAGCCAAACAAGTGTATGGCCTCCAAATGTGCACACACCAAAGCCAAAACTCAACGACAAGATTGCGCCTTGAGTGCACGAGTATATTGCCATTGGTGCTAGCTTAGGAAAATACCTCAAAACTTTTAACTCGAGGTTCCTATAGTAAATTAGACTTAAGGATCCTTAAAATCAGTGGCTTACTCTTAAAATTTAGAGTTGCTCACTTATATAAACCCAAGATATGAAAGGTTTGGTGCAAAAATTTGTAAAGAATTCTTTGGGTTTATATAGGTGCTCCAAAGACAACAAAATTAATTAAGAATCCGATGTGGGATAAAAAGCTAATTTAATCTTAGCCATTGGATCTTAATTTAGTGGTTTAATGAGATTATAAAACCCTAATAAGAGTTTGGGCCAAATTGGAATGCAAAACAAATAACAAATAAAAAAAATTTATTATTCACGTTATTATTCACATTACTATTTATTTATTTATTTATTTATTTATTCCAATTCCCAAAGTTGCTCTTTCGTCATTTACCAATCCCTAAGCCACTATGGAACCTCATAAATGATCTGTTCAATAATTAAACACATTGAACCATTTATGAACAATTCCTACAGCAATCATACATGCTCTTAAATTTGTAATGTGCACTGTTAACCATTGATTTCGACTTTGTTGTGTGTGACCTTTTGGGTTCCCCTCAAGTTGGACATGAAATGAATCGTGATAATTTAATCAAACATAAATTATCCTCCGATCAGATGGTCATTCGATTTCAATGACCAAGGTTGACATCTAGCAACATGTCAAGGCCCCCAAATGAGAAGGAAAGATATATACCCATTCTGTATGCGATTTACATATGATACGGTCCTTCGCCTCACTGTATCCCCACTTTTTGACCTAGGGTATGAAAAGTGTCTACCCATATAGTCAAATTTATGATGTTGATAGTGTCATGAATCGTGCTAACCCAAGAATCTCACATGATTCTTCCGCTGCGGCCACAGTCTCAAGCACTGATCACACATATCAACCCGTGAACTGGAATACTACTATTATAAGAAAATATTATCCGAGAGAGTGGCGATTCTCTGTTGTATCTTTACAAACTTCATGTGTTTCAACAAATGACCCAATCATACGCTTATGATCGGATCTTTTGAACCGGCGAAGGAGAATGTCAAAGTTATTTGATCCACACATAAGATTGTAAAGACCTCAAGTCTAAGGACTAGTCATACAATCGATACATGAAAGTTCTCACAGACACATGGGATTAACACTCCAAATGAAAAATTTCGGCGGTCAGTTCGATGGACACGAGCAACTCATGCATCCATGTGATACACCAAGCGGATGGATCTTCGCTAGTAGCCTATGAGATCGGCTACCCTACTTAAGGGCGGATCATATCATCATGCTAGTCTCTCCGCTTTGTGAACGCCCAAATTATTTACAAAATTATGATTAGGAACGTTTAAGAGTAATGATTCTCATAAGGCATGAAAGCCATCATATTATTACTCCAAGTGCTTTATTACAGTGTTTGATGATTCATATAAGTTATGTAAGACACATATAATAAAGATTATCATTTTATTAATTAATGAAAATATTACAAATACATGTACATATAGCCCATCCACAAGTTGGGTATAGGGCATATCCCTAACAGGTCACCTAAAGGGTTTATGATTACATGACATGTCCCATTTGCTCTAGTCCAAGTGGGAGATTGTTGAGATTTATGTCCTAAAGATTCATGTATTGTAAACGGGTTTGATTATTGTAATAATAATAAATGCATTATTCATTTTATTAAAGTTGTTTGATTTATATCGCATATTGTCAAATTGTCTTGTTTACCTTGATTACTCTTGTACCTTCAGATTTAGTGTATGTTTGATGCACAAGATTTAAGTCTAAAGTTAGTAATCTAAATAGTCCATAGAGAGCAAACAAAAATGGTACTTTGTTTGTGGTTTATCTATAGTTGCGGTCCATTCCATACTTGTATGACGACCTTGATCCGGGATCGTTCATGTAGTGACATGGGAATGGAGGCACCTTGTATGATGAGATCATATGGGACTGACTCAGATAAATACGAATTTCTTTTAATATTCGTTAACCGAAGAAATTCATTTTATCTAATAGATGGTCATATATGGATTTGATCATAATCCTGAGTGTACTTTGAAATCCTGCATGACAAGCTATGTCTTTTGATTTACTATGGTGAGGTTGGTGTTCCATTTCTGGCCAATAACTACGTATTTTGGGGATATGGTTTGGTGTGTAGCTAGGAACGTTTTACATATATATATAATTCACTCGAGAAGCAAAAAAGTATCTCTTTTAAGAGTTGATTCAGGACTTGAACAATTTGAGAGCTCAACTTTTCTATTGCGAACAGAAAGTTTTATATTCATAATTGTTATGAATTAATTGTTCATTATAGAATCAATGATGCTTAAGAGACAAAATATTTAGAGGGGTTTAACGGACTTTTGACCCGGTTCTATTTATGAGATATTCGCGAAGGGTTATATCCATATGTAATGACTATACCGATGGACACCAAAGTTGTTCGGTTTATTTTATCCATCTACGGTAACAGAAGTTCAACTTCGAGTTTTTAGTGGAATAACGCAGAGTTAATAATTCGTAATATTTGATTAAATAGTTTAATTAATATTTCGAAATTATTAGAGCTCGGAACCGTAGGTCCATTTGGTCCCCGTGCTAGCTCGATTAACTGTAGCAAACCTAATATAATTAGATTGTCTAATAATATGCTTACATAATATTTATATGTTATTAATGAGATTAATAATATTTATTGTCACAAATGAAAACTATGTTAAATTAGTTTAACTTAATATTTTCTAGAGTTCTTTGATTATGAGATAATCAAATCTTGATTATGAGATAATCAAGTTAGTAATAATTATGAGATAATTACTACAACATAATTGAAGGTAATTTAATCATTATTAAGAGAGTGATTTTTATTTACCTTAAAGACAAAGCCATATGGCTTGCCATGCTCTCTGATTTATTATATCTATTAGGTGGCTTGTATACACCTAATAGTTTTGTCATTAGCTAATCCATTCTTATACTTTGGTATGACCTCCATATTCATGTGTTTGTCATTGAAAGAAAGCATTAGATGCTTAATGACAAACTCCTTGTCTTTAGCTTATCATTTCTTATGCTTTGGTATGGCATACACATTTTTGTGTTGACTATTGCAAAAAAGCATTAGATGCTTAATGACAAGGTTAGTTGGCTTGTGTAAGAGAGTATAATCTCTACCATTTCTCACACTTCTAAGGTTAGCATTTTGCATTCATTCACACAAGTGTAATTGAGAGAAAATAGAGAGAGTTAAAACATTCACAAGTGTTGTGAGAGTGTTTGAAATTCCAAAAGCCAAACACCATTATGACATCTTTGTTCTCTAAATTGTTTAGAGTTTAATCTTTGTGAGTGAAGCCCACACTTCGTTTTGTTGGTTTCGAGTCATAGTTCGGAAGATCGAGTGGTTGATCCATGCGTTGGACATCAAATGATTGATTTCGACTACTACAACAAAGGGAGAAGACAAAGAAACTTTTAAAGATCCATACCGGAGCCGGTGCCACCACAAGCCACTTCCGCCGCACTAAGGAAAGTTGTTTCCAACACGTCTTAGTGTGTTTTGCTACTTTTCATACTGATCCCAATAAACGGCGCCAACTGTTGACGATTATTTTTTGTTCGAATGGAAAAATAGGGAATTCACCCCTCGAATAAACCTCCATCGAACAGTGAATTTATTTTGTTAGTAGGGAACCACATAAATTTGACCGGCAGACAGGATAAACACAAAGATTTTACGTGGTTCGGTGGAGAGTGACTTCTACCTACGTCTACGGGAGAAATATTGTATTTTATTAAGCCTTGGGGTCATGACTGACCAAAGCTACAAATATGGGGAGAGCGCGAATACAATGATAAAGCATTTCGGGTCTTAACATGCGTGGTACAACTCTCACAAATGGTCAGGTAAATGACTAGCTTTCTCTCTCTAACTGTAGCTTTCAAGCTCTCGATTTTACAAGTTATGAAATGCAAAATTTGTTAACCCTTAAAAATAATGACTTTAACCCATTTTATATAGACTCTCAAAGATATTGTTCCACCGACCATGATGTCAGCCAATGTTACAAGGTCATCATTACAAATGCTGCCTTCCTCAACCACCCTCAATCCAGCCAATCAGATTAGCTCATTCCTCTGCCACTACACAGGCTTATGCTGACCTATGACAGCTCTGCTCTGCCACTGCCCTGTCACTGCACCGGCCTTTTTATAGCTAGCAGGGGCTACTCCCAATAAGAACCATTACTTTACTTTTGTCATCATTAACCTTCTAGAATCACATCCTCTCAGTTTATGACATACGTCATATGGCTTCAATATTGGTTGACATGTGATCTCATATTCGTTCCTCGGGTTGGAATAGCGAGGAAGATGATACTTATCAAAGCTATACCTCAACTCTTCAATTGGGTCGAGTTCATACGTAGGGACCTCATCGGGCCGGCCATTATAAACTCTCAGACAACCCCAAATCCCTATTTTCATATGGTCAGGTCGGTATCACTTTTTGCTTCATCTTCAACATGGTATGTCCTTGTGAGAAATTCTCTGCACTATATGGTCGGGTCTTCCCTAAAAAACTCATCTCTTGTTGGGCTCTTGAGCATTTACCATCCACGCAAATACAATCTCTCTTCTACCCCTGTTTTGTATCTGGACATTCCTCGAAATAATAGTGTTGGTGAAGAAAATCGCCCTAGGACGAACGAGTCAATGAGGGGCGAATAGAAATGACGCATCAAATGACGAAAAGCAATTAGGACGACCAAAGGAAAAGCAGACGAAGAACGACGAAGGGAACATCGATCATGACGATTATTGCGCGAACATACACGTTGCAGTTAACCCCCACGATCTAGCAGTTAAATAACAGCTCCCCACATTCTGGTAGTTATCACACACAACTCAGCAGTTGAACGCATGATTCAGCGGTTACGTGCAAGCGTGAAACGTGGGAAAGGAAGCAAAACCGCTCAAACAGTTGATAAGGCTCTCCATTATAAAAGGCCCAAGGATTTGAAAAAGAAAAAAAAATGAAGACTCTTAATGAGCATTTTATTTTAGTTTCGTAGCTTTATAATCAGTAGACTGTAATTTGTGTGTTTGTGCCCCTTAGAGGCTTATTCACTGAATCAAACACTCATTGTTGTGACTTTGTCTCGGGAGGTTTGAACCTTACACGCTAATCGACGGAAAAATGTACAAACAAATAGTCTTTAAAAAACCACCATCAACAACTAAACTTTGCAAACTTATTAAAACATAATAAAAAATTATCAAAATCTTGACATACAAATTGTCCAAATACTCAACTTCCGCTCTACCCATCAACTCTTGCTTTTGTTCTTTTTTTCTCCTAACCTTCAAACACATGTAACAAAATTATTATTTTTAAAACACTTGTAACTACCACAAGCAAGTATGTATGGTTGGTGCCCGCGTGATACACCTATTTTAAAATTTTCTACCTACCAAAATATTCATTAATTCACATTACCTCTTATATATGTGTGTGTGGAAAGCCGTTGGTTTTTGACTTGCCACTTTGTGATAATTTTCTAGGAAGCCAAACAAAAGCCATGTCTTCTTTTCCACTAATACTGTACACACTAATTTTGGCAGCTTTCATTTATATCCTTTGTAGCTTCCTCAACAGACCCGTCTCCCACTCCCACCGTCGCCCTCCAGGTCCCAAACCATGGCCCATTATCGGAAACATAGCGGGCCTGGCCCAAACTTACGGCCCGCTCATGCACCTCCGTTTCGGCTTCGTCAACGTAGTCGTCGCAGCTTCGGCTTCCGTCGCTTCCCAATTCTTGAAAGCCCATGATGCTAACTTCTCCAACCGGCCTCCCAACTCCGGTGCCAAGCATATCGCTTACAACTATCAAGACATCGTTTTCCGGCCATACGGCCCACAGTGGCGGATGCTGAGGAAGATCAGCTCTGTTCATCTTTTCTCCGGCAAGGCCTTGGACGATTATAGACTCGTCCGCCAGGTTAGTGGTTACGTCTTTAATTTGTTGTTCTTTTATTTTACTAATGATAAAAATAAGTTCATTTTGTTTGTTTTTTTTTAATAATGCAGGAGGAAGTGGCTGTGCTCACGCGCGCGTTGGCGAGTGCAGGGAGGGAGCCAGTGAACTTAGCTCAGAGGCTAAACTTGTGCGTTGTGAATGCCTTAGGGCGGGTGATGTTAGGCTATAGAGTGTTCGGTGACGGTACAGGTGGGAATGATCCAAGGGCTGATGAGTTTAAATCAATGGTCGTGGAGCTGATGGTGTTGGCGGGAGTGTTCAACATCGGTGACTTTATCCCTGCCCTCGACTGGTTAGACTTACAGGGAGTGACAGCTAAGATGAAGAAGCTCCACAAAAGATTTGATGTGTTTTTGAGCGCTGTTTTGGAGGAGCATAAAATGAACGGTCGTGATGGAGGGGAAAAGCATACGGACTTTTTGAGTACGTTGATTTCTTTGATGGATGATGATACCGACGGTGAAGAGAAACTCACGGAAAAGGAAATTAAAGCTTTGCTTTTGGTATATTTCTCTGTTTTTCTCTCTCTCTATATTTTTAAAAAAAAAATATGCATTAATATATTATTATTATTTAGATTTTAAGAGGACGAAGTATTTATTACAATTAAAATTGTAAGAGATTTGTGGGGTGGTGTTATTTTGCATGCAGAACATGTTCACCGCAGGCACGGACACGACAGGAAGCACAGTTGAATGGGCCATCGCAGAACTCATCCGGCACCCCGAAATTCAAGCCAGAGTCCAACAAGAGCTGGACTCAGTTGTGGGCCGAGACCGCCTGCTATCGGAATCGGACCTACCTCAACTCACTTATTTCCAAGCCGTGATCAAGGAAACCTTCCGACTCCACCCACCAACACCGCTCTCCCTGCCCCGAATAGCCGCCCAGAGTTGCGAGATCAATGGCTACCATATTCCCAAGGACACTACGTTATTAGTCAATATATGGGCCATTTCGCGTGACCCGAATGAATGGACCGACCCACTAGAGTTTCTGCCCGAAAGATTTTTACCCGGAGGAGAGAAGCACAATGTTGATGTTAAGGGTAGTGACTTTGAACTAATACCATTTGGTGCCGGACGGAGGATTTGTGCGGGCTTGAGTTTGGGCCTGCGCATGGTTCAACTGGTGACTGCCACGTTGGCACATGCTTTTGATTGGGAGCTGCCCAGTGGGATGAAGTCGGAGGAACTGAACATGGATGAGGCTTATGGGCTGACCTTACAAAGGGCTACTCCCTTGGTTGTGCACCCAAGGCCCAGGCTCATTCCAAATGCTTATCAAGCTTAAAGTTCAATCTCTTAATATCCGGTCATGTCCCTCAACCGAGATAGGGAGAGAAACAGGTCGGACCGATCGGGGTTTAATCGGGGTCCACCCAAGTTTAATAATAAATAATTATTTTATTATATATTTATGTTAATGTGTGTATATATATGAATAAATTTAAAAAATAGTCTCTATAAGTACATAACAATACTCTCATAAAAATATTTAATATTATCTTTTAAAAGCTAGTAAAATATTGGTAAATTAATTAATTAATTAAATTTTCCATATATACTTTTCTCCACATTGATCCCACATCCCTTGATAGCAATTTGTATTGGGTGGCTTTGTAAACAAAATATTGGAGCTTCGGCAAAAGAGAGGGACGTTTAAAAGTTAAAACTTCAAATTGTCCGACATTGGTTAGATGATGAAAACAATAGCCCAGAAGCATATAAAAAATGATGTGATCCGGCTTTTTATTAAAGTGGTCCAGATGCTGGCATCTTAATGTTGACGGTCGATTTTCGTTCCAGTGGGAGTTTTGAAAGAACACTCCTCAAATAATTTCCTCTCAATTGTGAATTTGTTTAGTTTTGGAGGTCAAATACAAATTTAGCAAGAGTCAAGAAAACACACAATAAATAAAGGATTTAACATGGTTCGGCAGAATGGATTCAACCTACGTCCACAGACACAAAGAAAATAGAGGCTTTATTATGTGGTCGGGTTGGACCGACCTCTTTTTACAAGTACTTGGATTGGACCGACCCATCTTTGTTCTATCTTATAAGCTCTCCATTTTCTCTCTTTCGTAGTATTCACTATGTATATTTTTTCTCCAACCCTTACAATGAATTCTCAAGCCCTTTATATACTATGGCAAATTATGATGTCTATTAGGTGGCATGTATACACCTAATAGTTTTGTCATTAGCTAATCCATTTTTATGCTTTGGTATGGCCTCCACATTTATGTGTTTGCCATGAAAGAAAACATTAGATGCTTAATGACAAAATCCTTGTCTTTAGCTTATCATTTCTTATGCTTTGGTATGACATTCATATTTTTGTGTTGTCCATTGCAAGAAAGCATTAGATGCTTAATGACAAGATTAGTTGGTTGTGCAAGAGAATATAATCTTTACTATTTCTCTCATTTCTAAGGTTAATATTTTTGCATTCATTCACACAAGTGCAAAAGAGAGAAAAGAGAGAAGAAGTTCAAACATTCACAAGTGTTGTGAGAGTGTTTGAAATTCCAAAAGCCAGGCATCATTGTGACATCTTTATTCTCTAAATTGTTTAGAGTTTAATCTTTGTGATTGAAGCCCACACTTCGATTTGTTAGTTTCGAGTCATAGTTTTCGGAAGATCGAATGGTTGATCCAAGCATTGGACATCAAAGGATTGATTTCGGCTACTACAACAAAGGGAGAAGGCAAAGAAAATTTTAAAGATCCATACTGGAGCCGGTGCCCACACAATCAACTTCCACCATGCTGAGGAAAGTCATTTCCCACAATTGGCATCGAGAGCTTAAGGTTGAAAAGTTTTCTTAACCCCTCTGTAGGAGCGAAGCGGGGTTTACCGCTATGCCTATGATGTTCGGCGACAGTACGGAGTAGCCCGCAGGGGACTAAACCCGAGAATAAAGGAGTTGCCACCCAGCGTGAACTGGGAAAGATTTAAGGCCGCACTCAACCCTCGTAAGGGAAGACCTCAAACCGTTGGGTTCGGAATGGTCCCTTACTTATGCCAGTATAATGGACGGGTTCACACAATGATATAGCCATCTCTTATGCAGTTCATGCAAGATAATTCAAATAAACACAAATTTACACACCCATAAACATTAATAGAAATAATAAAAGCATATTAAATTAAGAAATACGAGATGCAATAACGAAAATTATAATAAACAATCAAAAGTAGGAAAAGCGTCAATAAATCTCGAGGCTTTTTGCTCGTCCTCGTTCCCGAGGTTGTTCTCCATTCTCGGAGTTCTTCGTCATCGTGGCTTTTTCTCTTTCTTCAAAGCCTGCGAACACAAAATAAAAATTGTGTGCATGCGGCATGTATGTATGTATGCATGGATGCATTCCCTATTATGGTGGGGTTTCTTTGTCCTATTGGCTTGATGTCCTCCTTGGTTAGGTCTTCCTTGCGCTAGAGGGTTTTCTTCACCGCTTTAGGGATCCTTTTAGCCTTTGGTGCCCTTTGCCTATAAAAAGCTTTGGTAGCCCCATTGGTCTGCTTACAGTTTCCTTCTGTCAATTCTCCTCTGGTGATTGCTCAGTTCTCTTTGTCTTGCAGGTTCGTCCTATCTTTTGCCTAAGCTGTCCTTTCGGATTTTCAACTTAGCGGATTGCTCTATCTCTCATGAGTCGCCTTCTCAGGTTTTCAACTCAACGAGCTAAAATTTTTTTTTTTTTTCTTTTTTTCAGATCTGTCCTTATTCTCAAGGCTCTTTGCTCGTCCTCATTCCCGAGGTTGTTCTCCATTCTTAGAGTTGCTCGTCCTCATTCCCGAATAGATCTTCTGACCTTGGTCCAGCATCTAAGAAACAAAATACGTGATTTGTAATTACTTGACTCTAATCTTTCCCGGTTAGCTGGGATTTATGCAATCTATGAACATCTTGAACATTTGTTTCAATAAAGGCGTTTGTATTATTTCTTAGTACATATGTAGGAAATAATGAACTGCATTGCAAGGATACCTCTGTCGCTAACTGTTCCTCATGAATTTTACAATTAACTATTTTTCTTGCTCACTCATGCTCTATATTTTGCTTGGGCTGTCCTTTGCGGATTTTCAACCCAACGAGCCCCATTTTTTATGCAAAGTATTGCTTCAGCCTGTCCACGTTAATGGGCTCGGTGAACTTGTTCTCTTCCAAATCTAACAGTCTCACTGCCTCATTCCCCATCACCTTTTTGAATAGGTAGGGCCCTTCCCAATTGAGCCTGAATTTTCCTCTTGGGTCCATTATCAGTGGCTTCGACTGCTTGAGCACTAGATCACTTTCTCTGATCTTGGTGGGACGCACTTTCTTGTTGAACGCCCTGGCCAACCTTTTCTGGTATAGTTGCATGTGGTACAAGGCTTTTATCCTTTTCTCATCTAGTAATGCTAGCTGTTCGAACCTCTGCGAGGCCCAATCCTGCTCAGGCAATCCTACCTCTGCATTGACTGTATCTTTATTTCCACTGGTAACACTGCCTCCATCCCGTAAACTAAAGCATAGGGTATGGCTCATGTTGCCGTTCTCACCAAAGTTCTATACCCCCACAGGGCATACGGAAGTTTGTCAACCCAATATTTAAAACTTTCTGTCATCTTAGCTAGTATTTTCTTTATGGTTTTGTTGCCGCCTCCACCGCCCCATTAGCCTGTGGCCTGTAAGGTGATGATTTGTGATGCCTTATCCCGTACTTCTGCAACATCGCCTTTGCTTCTCCCTGAAATTGGACTCCATTGTTCGTCATTATGTGATGTGGCATTCTGTATCAACATACTATATTACGGGCTATGAACTTGGCCATCTGCTTCACCGTAACATTACGGAATGGCTCGGCTTCCACCCATTTCGAAAAATAGTCTACCGCCACTACTATGAAGTGATATCCATTTGATGCATGTGGCCTGATTTCTCCAATCATGTCAATACCTCACACTGAGAAAGGCCATGGTTCTGACAGTCTATGCAATTCTGTAGACGGTAGATGGTTCAAGTTACCGTGTGCTTCACCAGCTTTGCGCAGTCAGCTTCCATGGTCGACCAGTAAAATCCATGTCTCACTATCTTGCGAGACAAATTCAATCCATTCATGTGCGGTCCACATACCCCAGCGTGCACCTCTTCCATCACATTCTGAGCCTATTTGTTTCTTAAACATTTCAGCTTGATGTCATTGGCTTGTCTCTTGTACAACTCTCCTCTCAAACGTACATACTGGGAAGCCAATTTTTGAATGGCTATTCTGTCTTTCTTGTTGGCTCCTTCTGGGAATTCTTCACGTTCTAGATACTACAAAATGTCGTAGTACCACGACTTTCCATCGTCGACTTCTACTTCCAAGATTTTTTCTATCTCATAACTGGGTCTGCTAGCTGTTGTCAGCACAATGGGTCTCATTATCAATTTTTTCGGATTTTCCCAAGTTGCAGCTATAGTGGCTAATGCGTCCGCCATTTGGTTCTCTTCTCGTGGAAAGTGCTAGAATTTACAGTCGGGGATAGCCTGTGTCAACTGACCGGCGTAAACACACACGTATAACGCAAGCGCACGTATCGTTCAAGTAGTATAAAAATATCGATCCCACGAGGACTTAATATCTAATCTATTAATTTTATGAAGTCAAATGATTACTAGTATCTAACAGGTTGTTTGATTGATTTGAAATGGTGACGATTCTAAATTTAAAAACAAAGTAAATAAAATTGTTCGAAAGTAGGTTTTAAGAAAATTCAATATTAAAAACTATCTAGGGTTGTGATTTCTTCCAATATCATTTTAAAGATGAAGTGGTTATTTTTATGTTTGTGTAATAAATCGGTTTACTAACCTGGAACACTAAATTATGCAAAAGCCTCTGTCGATGGTCAGACGCAAATACCCAGTTTAACCCAATTGAACCATATGTCTATGTCAACCAAATTATCTGGATTCATTAAGTTTAAGTTCCAATTATGGCTACCCCCGCCCGGACAGGTATATGTCTATCATGTAAGGAAATCTATTAAAGGGTTATCTATCCTCAAGGAAGATCGTGGGCTATTAAGTCTAAGGCTGAAACCTAAAATCCCTATGTCTAGTTCATTTTAGATTTACCAGTTCAATTTTATTAATGGCCAGTTAATAAAAATCATTAGGATAAGACTCAATAAATAAACCTTTATGTTACCCAAACTATAATTTAACCCCTTATAAACCGGTGATATTGGATTTATCACAACCCCAGATAATTGGCTTAGTTACGACACATATTTACGGGTAGGTAGTAAAAAAAAACTTAAATAAAATAAAAGACATAAAGTAAAATACTGAAAAATTAAATGCTGAAAAGTAAATGCTGAAAGTAAATTGCTAAAAGTAATTGCTGAAAAGTAAATAAAGTAAAATTCAATAAAAGAAAATGCTGAGGTAAAAGGATCCACTTTATTACTTCTATTTTAGATAACTCCCTTAATATATATATTAACTTTGCATGATAATACCAACCAGCCATATAGGCGGTATCCAGTTTAGTCAAATTAATAATTAATTACCAACCGACCAATAAGGCGGGTATCCAGTTTAGTCAGGTTAAAACCAATTTAAATAATTACCAACCGACCAATATGGTGGTATCCTCTTAAGTCAGGTTTTAACTAGTTTATATATTATAATTAAGGGAGATTAATCTAAATATTAGTAATAAAGTTTTACCTTTTACCCCAGCAAAGGGGAGTTACCTCCTCATTACTGAAAATTAAATAAAGAAAAGTACTGTGCGTAAAAGTAAATTGCGGAAAGTAAAAACTGAAAAGTAAAGAAAAGAAAGTGCGAAAACGAAAATTAATTACTGAAAGCTGTAAATAAACAAACAAGATACAATCTTCTTAGTATTCTTAAGGAATTCCTTAGAAGAAAGTATGAATTTTACAAATGAAATGGCTTGGTATTTATAGGCAAAATTTTGCCTCCATCAAATCATCCACCAAATCAATTATTAATTGCTCACTAATTGCTCCACTAATTGTTCCACCAAATCCATTATTAATTGCTCCACTAATCTCTTATCATGTTTGGTGATTTGATAATTTGATCATTTTTTATTTATTTATAATTTTTTGCTTTGAAAATGATTGAAAGTGACTTTAATAATTACAACACACTACATACTTCTGGATGGTTCATCAATTTTGGGCATGAAATGTTCAGAATTAGAATTATTTTGTCTTCAAAGTTGTATATCCTTGAGTTCCTTTAATCTGGAACTTGAATCAGCTCAATTCGATATCTGAGTAAAACGTTATGCCCAAAATACGACAGTGTGCAAAACTGGAATTTCCAAACTGCACTTCGTCAAAACGCCCTTTCAAGTTTCCAATCTCCAAAATTAAATATCAAGTCCAATAATTGCCCTTATTTGACCCATATTTCATCCTAAATGATTTCATTGAGGCCCGATATTATTTTATCTGCAAAATAAACTAAAACACATCAAAACGTTCATCAAACCCGAGAAACTAAACAAAATATTAAGTAAAAGGGGCGGTAAATATTGATATATTTTCCGCTCATCACACCCCCAATCTAACATTTTGCTAGTCCTCGAGAAAAACAACTAAATAAAATTAAAATTAAACTAAGCCACTTTCGTAGGGATCACGGTTGCATTTAGCATATGCAACAAGCCTTTAAACCCCTAGGTGTCTCTAGTGGACGAGTTATAGTCTCGTGAGGGCTTACAGCAACGATACCCACAACGTTTTACAAAAGTAAAAAAGATAATAAAACTAATGCACACAAAAGCAAAAAGACAAGAGAAAAGAGAATAAAGAAGTTAGTGACTAATCAGGTGAAACTTCTACTCCAAGTCAATAGTTGTTTTGTTTCATTCTAAATTACAGAATAAGTAAATTCTCCGATTATATTTACCATTCTCCATATACACAGCCAAAAAAAATATTAATCAACTCATTTTTGCCCACAACAGTCATAAGTGCAGTTGATAAGAGAGTAATATTTTTATCCTAAAGTTCTATCAGATTTCACACCTTTTTGGAGCAATGGAATAATTTTTCTCATTTTTCTGATTTTTTTCTTTGATTTTCTCTATTTTTTTTATTTATATACAATATTTTTCGTCTATGTAGCGAGAGTGTTGGTCGGTGACTCCCAAACCAGTTGGTTTTAGGGCACCAGGTGTTAAGACACCCCTACGAACTTAATTACTCAGACTTCAAATATATATTTTTGCAACATCTTCGATCCATGTAACGAGCTTTAGGCCCAGTGACTCCCAAACCAGTTGGCTTTAGGGCACTAGGTGTTAAAACACCCTTACAGACTTAATAACTCGGATCTCAGACGTTTTTTTTTTTTTAACTCCATTGCTTTTTGAGATGTTTCCTCCAATTTAAACTAGAGTACTGAATATTACAAACTTTTCAATTTTAGCTCATGTCTGTATGTTACTATAATATGTTGATAATTTTTGCTAACTGAACATATGAAGATCCATTTTAGTCTGTTTAAGGAGAATTCACAAATTAAATAATTCAAAATAAAATAAACAAAAATTAACTTGTTTCGAAAATAGGCTTGAGATACGTATCAGAGTGGAAACTCCTTACTCAGCTATCTTTACCAATTTCACCTTTTTAGTCAAAATAAAAACACAAAAACATAAAATATTTTGTAATTTTTGAAAATTTTCCAATTTTTTTGTATTTTTCGAAAAAATTTTGGACTAAAAATAAAAAACAACATACAAACTAAAAACAAGGTACTAATCAACTAATTCCTCCCCCAAACCTAAATGAGACATTGTCCCCAATGTCTTAAAAAGTAGAAGAAGAGTTTAGGAAGGTCGTACCTGGTTAGCTGAAAATCTACAGGAAATTAAAGGTTTAGATCCAGATTAATCCTACGGTCTTACCACGATCGTCCTCGGACCAATTTATCTTTGAAAGGATAGGGTCAATTGTGGTCATCATATGGTTCCAGAGGTTAGTCTAGTTGGTTAGTACTCCGATGCCAGAGCAGTTTTGGCAGTGAAGAGGGAGTTATTTCATAGGTTTTGACACGAACCCATTTCTCCGAGCCGCAGCATCATCAGAAAAACACAAAGAAAATCATAAAATCCATCAATATTAAAAGTCCAAGTGGTTTCTGGTGGTGTATGTTCAGGTTCGCCCAAGATAGTACAATAAAAATTCTCCTAGCCATGGCAAAGCCCAGCCATGCAAAGCAATAAAAGCATCAGCACGGTTAATCATTTCTACCAATCGTTCAGACATACCTGGCACGATCAGTTCCTCTCCGTTTGATGATCCCAATAAGATTTGCATCTGCCAAGGGTTTTGGGATGATTCCCACCAAAACATGACTGTCTCCTTCCTGTACAGCCATTGAAACGATCCCCATTAGTCCAAGATTGCCTCCTCCCATATATTAAGTGCATATTTTCTTGCAGCAGCTAAGACTCGGCCCAATTCCTGTGCTGCTTCTATGTATTGTGGCTTAGTTCCAACACTAGTACCGCAAATACACAGATATTTTTCAACTCGTCTTCTTGAAGTGGCTTCCATTTTTATGTATTTCTTTCTCAACTCTGGATGCCTTCAAAAGTGCAATGACGGGCTGTGAATTTATAGTACCTGAAAAGGGTGAGTAAAAATAGCACAAGTATCTTCCAGGAGGACGATTAGTAGCGAAATAATATCGTGATAGTCAAAAAATGTCTGGATCCTGTCGAGAAGAAAAAAAAAAAAGAAAACAACAAAACAATCACAATTATTAAGAAAAGACAAAGAGATATAATATTTACAAGAAAAGTAACGGCTTGCTTGATTGACGTCTATGCGTCAGGGACAAGCTTCCCATCCAATTTCTTATAAATTGGCAAACAGGGTCTTTTTGAGTCAGATTCCCGAGACTTAATTGTTGTCTTTCTTTTTGGAATTGTGTATGTAATTTGCGAATGGAAATGTTACATATCCACTGGGATGCGTCTCAAGAGTTGAAGATATTTCATCTAAAGACTCCTTACTCAAGCCATCCCTAATAATTTAATTTTGTCTTCGCGATTATCAGACACCATTCCTAAAGAACGACAACGAGTGTTGCAATTAAATCGTGCACATTTAAACAAAACACCCATTTGCTTAGCTCTTCGTTTTCTTTACATAGGTACTTCTTCCAAAACCAGGCAGATGTGAAATAAAAGAGTCAGAAGACTCACCTGCCAATCGGACTCGTGCTTCAATTACCCAACGAATATCATTAGGAACACCGTGAATTGTCAGTAACCTCATCCATTCCAGCAAGCTTTGTAAACTTTCATCAGAGATTTTTGAGGGAGAGAAGGAAATTGCTTGCGAAGATTTGCGAGAGCATCTTCCATTTTGAAATGGCTAATCCTGCAAAAAATTAAACACACAAAAATAAAACACACCAAATCACAATATATACACAAATTGCATGGGTTGCCTCTCTGCTAGCGCTAAGTTTAAAGTCGTCAGCCAGACTTGGCTTCTCGAACGTTAAGCTGGATCTGAAAGTGTAACACTTTCTTTTTGTCGCTCAAATGATTCTCCCCAGTAGTGCTTGACACGCTTGTTTTTAACCTTGAAAGTTTTGTTAGCGTCAGGATCATGTATCTCAACGACTATATTTGGTAAAACTTTGGTGATCACAAATGGACCTGACCACCGTGATTTTGGCTTCCATGGGAAGAATTTCACCCTTGATTTGTTTAACAATACCTTCTGCCCTGGTTCCAGTTGTATGCGCACTAACTTCTCATCATGTCTCTTCTTGCCATTTTCTTTGTACAATTTGGCATCCTCAAAAGGCCGATTGTGAAATTCCTCCAATTCGTTGAGTTGGTGGAACTTTTTCTCTTATGTTGCTTGTAGCAAGAATTGGCTCCTTCAGTACAAAAGACGCTTTATCTTTAGGCTCCACAGGCAATTGACATGTTTTAAGTTTGTCAGTAGAACTTTGCATTGCATTGGAGTTCTGAATGGTACTGTGTATCACATCGAGTCTGAAACATTCCTCCTTCTTTTCATCATCTGGAAAATTCATGGCCTTGAAAACATTGAATGTTACTTCTTGGTCCTGTACCCTCATGGTTAATTCTCCTTTTTGTACATCAATATGGTTCGACCTGTAGCCAAGAATGGTCTCCCCAATGATGATTGGCACGTCTGCGTCTTCCTCCATATCAAGGACAATAAAATCTGCTGGGAAAATGAATTTGTCAACTTGACCAGCACATCCTCAACTACACCTCTTGGAAATACAAGCGTTCTATCAGCAAGTTGCAGTGAGACTGATGTTGCATTGTTTCTCCAATCTGTAATTTCCTGAAAATAGAAAAAGGCATCAAGTTAACACTAGCACCTAAATCACACAGAGCCTTACCAAAGTCATGTTCTCCTATGACGCAAGGACAATGAAACTGCCAGGATCTTTCAACTTTGGGGGAAGTTTCCTCTGAATGATAGCGCGCTGCATTCTTCTGTTAATGCTACTGTCTCGTAATCTCCCAATCTCATTTTTCGTGAAAGAATATCTTTCATGAATTTGGCATATGTGGGCATTTGTTCCAACGGTTCTGTTAATGGAATGTTGATATGCAGCTTTTTGAAGATTTCCAAGAACCGAGAAAACTGCTTGTCCAATTTGTTCTTTTGAAGACGTTGAGGAAAATGTGGAGGTGGAATGATCTGTTCTTTTTTCCTTTGCTTCTTTTCCTCCATCTGTTGCTTTGTTTCTTTTGGAACTTCCTCAACAGCTGTTTTGGCTCCAACATCTTTGTTGATTTCAGTACCGCTTTTTAACATGATGGCATGACATTGCTCCTTCCCCATGTTCCTTGGATTTGGCTCTGTGTTGCTAGGAATGGTACCTGGCGGTCTGTAACTCTGAGCATTGGCCAGTTGTCCAATTTGATTCTCCAGTGCTTTAATAGAAGCTGATTGGCTTTGATTGAATGCTGTTTGAGCTTGAAATAGCATCGTATTTTGCTTCTTGCTTTTGAACATCTCTGCAAACCATTCTTTCATTTCTGGTTCTTTTTCATGCTCCTGGCCTTTGTCTGCTGGTGGAATCCAGGTGGTGGATAGTTCTGTTGCTGGAATCCAGGTGGTGGGTTGTTCTTTTGCCCTGAACTGTTGCTCCATGAAAAATTGGGATGATTTCTCCACCCAGGGTTGTAGGTGTTGGAATATGGATTGTTCCCCTGTCTGTTAAAATTATTGACATAGTTCACTGTCTCTTCCTGCTGAACTGGTTCTGGTGCTCCTCTATATGATGAACTTGTGGATCCACCATTAACCTTCATGTTAAGAGTTTCCAGATTTTTGCAAATCATATCCAACTTGACATTCAGTGCTGTGTTGGCTCCAACTTCATAAATTCCTGCGATTCTTTGGATCATGCTCCTTTCTGTTGGCCACAAAGAATTATTGTTGGCCATTTCTTCAATTAAATCCCAAGCCTGATCTTCTCCTTTTGCCATCAAAGCTCCTCCAGCAGCAGCATCAATTGTGGTTCTCATTATTCCAGAAAGTCCATTATAGAAGGTCTGAACTTGTAGCCACTTTGGAATCTCATGGTGAGGAAATTTCCGGAGTAAATCTTTGTACCTTTCCCAAGCTTCGCAGAGGGATTCTGAATCTTGTTGTACAAAGGATGTGATGTCATTCCTCAATTTTTCGGTTCTGGCGGGTGGAAAGTACTTTGCAAGAAATTTGGTGGCTAAAGTGTTCCAAGTTGTGATAGAACCTGCTGGTAGTGAATGTAGCCAAGCTTTAGCTCTGTCCTTCAGGGAATATGGAAAAACTCGCAGTCTCATTGCTTCTTCTGATGCTCTGTTGTAGTTAAAATTGCCGCAAACTTCCAGGAAGTTGCTGATGTGGGAATTAGGATCTTCAGTTGCATTCCCCCCGAACTGAACTGACTGCTGAATCATCTGAATGCATGTTTTGATGTCACACACATTTGCTGGTAAGGGAGGAAGTACAATACAGGAAATGAGTCTGTCAACCACCGGAATGGTTCTGTCTCGAATGGGAATTGGTGGTGCAACGTTCAAAGGTTCAGGTTCCATGTTGACTAAAGCTTCTTGGCCTTCTTGCCTTTCCCTTCTCAACTGTCTGATGGTTCTTTCAATTTCTGGGTCAAGCGGTCGGAGTTCAAAGCTTCTGGTTCGTCTTATGCAGTTTCTGAGAACCTGAAACACAAGAAAACAAAAACAATAAGTAAAAAGAAATTAGATAAAGTAACGTATCTAACCCATAAACTAATAGTAAAAGATAAATAAGTCCCCGGCAACGGCGCCAAAAACTTGACCGGCGTAAACACACACGTATAACGCAAGCGCACGTATCGTTCAAGTAGTATAAAAAATCAATCCCACGAGGACTTAATATCTAATCTATTAATTTTATGAAGTCAAATGATTACTAGTATCTAACAGGTTATTTGATTGATTTGAAATGGTGACGATTCTAAATTTAAAAACAAGTAAATAAAATTGTTCGAAAGTAGGTTTTAATAAAATTCAATATTAAAAACTATCTAGGGTTGTGATTTCTTCCAATATCATTTTAAAGATGAAGTGGTTATTTTATGTTTGTGTAATAAATCGGTTTACTACACCTGGAACACTAAATTATGCAAAAGCCTATGTCGATGGTCAGACGCAAATACCCAGTTTAACCCAATTGAACCATATGTCTATGTCAACCAAATTATCTGGATTCATTAAGTTTAAGTTCCAATTATGGCTACCCCCGCCCGACAGGTATATGTCTATCATGTAAGGAAATCTATTAAAGGGTTATCTATCCTCAAGGAAGATCTCGTGGGCTTAAGTCTAAGGCTGAAACCTAAAATCTCTATGTCTAGTTCATTTTAGATTTACCAGTTCAATTTTATTAATGGCCAGTTAATAAAAAGCATTAGGATTAAGACTCAATAAATAAACCTTTATGTTACCCAAACTATAATTTAACCCCTTATAAACCGGTGATATTGGATTTCATCACAACCCCAGATAATTGGCTTAGTTACGACACATATTTACGGGTAGTAAAAAAAACTTAAATAAAATAAAAGACATAAAGTAAAATACTGAAAAATTAAATGCTGAAAAGTAAATGCTGAAAGTAAATTGCTAAAAAGTAAATTGCTGAAAAGTAAATAAAGTAAAATTACAATAAAAGAAAATGCTGAGGTAAAAGGATCCACTTTTATTACTTCTATTTTAGATAACTCCCTTAATATAATATATTAACTTTGCATGATAATTACCAACCAGCCATATAGGCGGTATCCAGTTTAGTCAAATTAATAATTAATTACCAACCGACCAATAAGGCGGTATCCAGTTTAGTCAGGTTAAAACCAATTTAAATAATTACCAACCGACCAATATGGCGGTATCCTCGTTAAGTCAGGTTTTAACTAGTTTATATATTATAATTAAGGGAGATTAATCTAAATATTAGTAATAAAAGTTTTACCTTTTACCCCAGCAAAGGGGAGTTACCTCCTCATTACTGAAAATTAAATAAAGAAAAGTACTGTGCGTAAAAGTAAATTGCGGAAAGTAAAAACTGAAAAGTAAAGAAAAGAAAGTGCGAAAACGAAAATTAATAACTGAAAGCTGTAAATAAACAAACAAGATACAATCTTCTTAGTATTCTTAAGAAATTCCTTTGAAGAAAGTATGAATTTTACAAATGAAATGGCTTGGTATTTATAGGCAAAATTTTGCCTCCATCAAATCATCCACCAAATCAATTATTAATTGCTCCACTAATTGCTCCACTAATTGTTCCACCAAATCCATTATTAATTGCTCCACTAATCTCTTATCATGTTTGGTGATGATTTGATAATTTTTATTATTTATTTATTAATTTATTTTTTGCTTTGAAAATGATTGAAAGTGACTTTAATAATTACACACTACATACTTCTGGATGGTTCATCAATTTCGGGCATGAAATCTTCAAAATTCGAAATTATTTTGTCTTTCAAAGTTGTATATCCTTGAGTCTCCTTTAATCTGGAACTTGAATCAGCTCAATCTGATATCTGAGTAAAACGTTATGCCCAAAATACGACAGATGCGCAAAACTGGAATTTCCAAAACTGCACTTCGTCAAAACGCCCTTTCAAGTTTCCAATCTCCAAAATTAAAATATCAAGTCCAATAATTGCCCTTATTTGACCCATATTTCATCCTAAATGATTTCATTGAGACCCGATATTATTTTATCTGCAAAATAAACTAAAACACATCAAAACGTTCATCAAACCCGAGAAACTAAACAAAATATTAAGTAAAAGGGGCGGTAAATATTGATATATTTTCCGCTCATCATCAACTTCCTGAGATGGAGTAGGTATTGTCTCAACTGGTCTTCCTTCAATTCCCATTCCCCTCACATCTATCGAACTGCCAACATTGAGTCTCCATAAACTTATATGTCCCTAGCTCTTAGGGCTATTAGTGCCTTCAGTCGAAAGACGCATGCCTAATATTCGGCCATGTTGTTGGTTACTCTGAACGTCAACCTTTTGGCTGTATGTAGGGTTTCTCCTTCGGGGGTTACTATCACAATTCCTATTCCGGCTTCTTTGTAATTCACCACCCCGTCGAAATATATTTTCCACCCCTGGACCGTTATGGTTTGAATCTTCTCGTCTGGGAATTCGAACTTATACTGATCTCCTTCTATCGGTTGTAATGTCAAGAATTCTGCTACGGCTCGCCCTTTGATTAC
Source organism: Zanthoxylum bungeanum (assembly GCA_019454045.1). Lineage (NCBI taxonomy): Eukaryota > Viridiplantae > Streptophyta > Magnoliopsida > Sapindales > Rutaceae > Zanthoxylum > Zanthoxylum bungeanum. The sequence continues at coordinate 23,489 of SKCR01048605.1, forward strand.
CTTAGAGGTGAGGTATTTTAAATCAAACTCTGTCAGCAACACCAACCATCTGCCCAACTTCCCTACCAGTGAAGGTACTGACTACAAATACTTTAGGGGATTCTCATTTGCTACCACTTGTATCTTATAGGACTGGAAGTAATGACGCAACTTTCAGGAAGCCCATATCACCGCCAAATAGATCTTCTCCACCTCTTGATAGCGGGCTTCATACGGAAGCATCTTCTTACTGAGGTAATAGACGACATGTTCCACCCATGTCTCGTCTTCCTATACCATCATCGCCCCAAGTGTTTCGGGTTCTATGGCCAAATAAAACACTAAGGGTTTGCCCGACCTTGAGGGTTTCAAGATGGGCAGTTTAAACAAGTATTCTTTGATTTTGTCAAAAGCTTCTTGACACTGCCTATTCCACTCCACAGGTTGGTCCTTCCTCAATAGCTTGAAGATGGGCTCACATACTAATGTTAGCTTGGCAATGAATCGGCTGATATACTGGATTTTCCCGAGAAAAGCTCTAACTTCCTTTTTTGTCTTTGGTGCGGGAATCTCTGTAATTTCCTTGATCTTCTCAGGGTCCACTTCTATCCCTTCCATTCATACCGTATGCCCTAACAACTTTCCGGATGTTACCCCAAACACACACTTCTTGGGGTTGAATCAGAGGTTGTACTTATCGACTCTTTGAAGGAATTTCGCCAGTGCTTCTATATGTCTGGCCCTCATCTCTGATTTAATCATTTTTTCATCCATGTATACCTCAATCTCATTATGCATCAAGTTGTGGAATAATGTAGTGGCCATTCATTGATAAGTGGCTCCCGCATTCTTAAGACCAAACGGCATCACCTTGTAAAAATATGTACCTCACCCAGTGACGAAGGTAGTCTTATGCTTATCTTCATCGGCCATGAAGACCTGATTATAACCTAAGAATCCATCTGCGAACGAGTACATAGCAAATAAAGCCGCGCTATCAACCAACACGTCTATATGGGGTAGGGGAAAATCATCTTTTGGGCAAGCTTTGTTGAGGTCCCTATAATCCACGTACATTCTGACCTTTCCATCCTTCTTCGGTACCGGCACAATGTTGGCTAACCACTCAGGGTATTTCACCACCTCTAAGAACCCTACATATATCTACTTCTTGACTTTTTCCCTAACATTTTCGGCCTATTCTGGCCTTATTCTTCGTAGCTTCTGTTTTACTAGCCTCATGTTCGGATAAGTTGTTATCATATGCTGGGCAATACCCATGTCCACTCCTGGCATGTCTTCATAGGACCAGGCGAATACTTTTACATATTTTATTAATATTCTCTCTAATTCTTTTCGCTCATCAGAGGTAACCTCACTTGCTATTAAAATTTCCTTGGGGTTTTCACATGTATCAAGATTAAATGCATTTGTCTTTGTTGAGTTAATGTCAAATATGCTCATGTCATGCATGTTATGATGCGAACTAACAGGAAAGACTCGAACAAGTAAGCAAAATCAATGTCTTTATTATTAATAAATGCAAAATTATAATCAAATAAGCTAGGAAAATAAACATCTTCGTAATTTACAATCTTGTCTTCTTTCGTCTTCTTGCTTTCTTCGAGCGTCAGATTCTCCATCTGTAGTAGTTCTTCTTCCCATTTATCTTCCTCTTTTGCAACTTCCTCTGCCGGTGGTTCTTCACCCATCATATCCTTGAAGATTTCGAATCTCGGTACTATGATCCCATTGACTTCTACGGGTTTAGGCTCTCATTGATATCATGTGGATTTCACAAAGTATTCCATCAGCTTCATCCCTTTTTTTCTAGGTCTTCGGTTTATTCCCATCGGATTCATACCCCAATCCTCTCTTAGTGGTATGCCCCTTGAAATATGGCAGTGTTCTTATTCCTTGGCCTCTAGCACTCGAACCTATGCCCGAATCATATTTCATTTTTTTCATGATTCTAGCCACTTTAGGGTCCACCCATTCTTCAAAGTTTGCCGCCACTTGTAACCTTGTGAAAGGCTGTATGTATAAAGCAGCCACAATATTATCTACTTCAGCCTTGATGGTGATGACTTCCTCTCCATGCGAGAACTTAATAACCTGGTGCAAAGTGGATGGCACGCCCCAAAGTTTATGAAACCATGGCCTCCCCAATAACAAAGCAAATGTAGTTAGGATATCAAGCACTGTAAACTCAACCTCGTCTTCTATTGAGCCCACTTTGACTGCTGTGATGAAAGTGACTTCGACTCCCCGCTTGCTATCACCATATGCTTTGATAATCATGCTGTAGGGGCTTAAATCTGTTGTTCGCATACCCAACCTGGACAGAATCTTCAATGACATACATTGATAGATGAGCCATCATCCACCTTCACACAAGATGTCTTCTTGCCTCTCACTTCTGCTTTTATGAATAGTGGTTTGTTGTGATTCCTCCCCTCATTGGGAGATTCTTCAGAGAATGTTATCATCTGCCTACCCTCTATGTACCGACCCTACGAACATAGTCAGGTTTGCATCTTCAGGTACCATTATCTTGCTCAGAGCTTCTACCATGGCACACATGTGCTCTTGAGAGGTGCATAATAACTCTCATATGCTCACTTGTGCCCGTGTCTTCTCAACTGACGCAACATAGTATCCCCCTCGGTGTTATTCGTATTCTCTGTCACCTCTCAGCCTTCTGTTAGCACTTTTTTGCCTTTCTCCGTTACATCACTGTAAAAATATCCACTGCGAGTCATCCCATTTACCTCTTCTTTGTCACTTGTAGGCATTGTATTTTTGCATGTGAAACCCGATGATGAGTCTCATTGGGAGGCACTACCTTTTGAGTCACGGAAGTCGCGGGAAACGGATATCGGAAGGGGAAATTCAGAATAAACAAGGTTCACTATTTTCGTTCGTGCTGCGTTCATGTATACGTTCGAACGCCAAACAGATTGCGGGCGTTCGTGTCGCGTTCGAGGAAGCGTTCGAACGGTGTCGGTAATTCTGGTTTTATTGCTAGCCTCACACCCAAGCCCAATTAGCTCCCCAAAGCCCATAAAACACATCCCAATTTAATTAAATTAAACATTGAATTAAATAAAATATTTAAACCATTTACCAATTAAATAAAACACAAAATATAATCATACCTAATTAAGATAAATCAAATATATTAACTTCCTAACTAAACAAATCACATACTAAATTAAAAGGATGTCATGCCTAATTAAAATCAATCATAACCAATCTAAAGATATTGTATTCCTAATCTAGCCAAGATTTGTCCCCCCTCAATCTAATCCTTTCCTTGTCCAACACCAAATCAAATCCTCCCTTTAATGCACCAAATCCCTTCCTTGTGAGACAAGGTGAAGCCCTAACCCTTCTCTATATAAACAACCCCTAACCAAGACATGCACTCCCCTAGCTCATACACATAATAGACACACAACTCACACAAATCACAAGAGAAAAGAAAATAACCCCAAGCCTTCACATTAAAAGCACCTTCACAAACCGATCAGCCCTACACGCCCATAAACCTCACAAATCTCCTCCACTCCATAACCGAAAATAGCAGCCCCCTAAGCCTCCACACATCACCGAAAAAGTACCCCCAAACGGCAGCCCAAACACGCTCCATACAGCAGCAAAATCCTCTTAAAACATTCCATAAAAGACTTAAAGTAATAACATAAAAAAACTGCATTCATAATCCTTAAAATAATCACACAAGACTGCACTAAGAACCCACACAAAAACTTGGAACAATCCGTTGAAACGTCAAAACAGGTGACCTGAACAGTGAGCAGCAAAATAGAGGCCGAACAGTAGGAAATCGGAGTCAAAAGCAGCAGCAAAAGACGGAGAACGACGACTCCAAACAGTGAGACAACGAACGAGAGCAGTGAACCAGTGAACCGAAAGAGTTGCGGAGCATCCACCCTTCCGACGACCGTGTGCCGTACATCCGAGAGGTGATTTAAAAGGTTAGACCTGAGGGTACTTTTCACACTCATCTTTATTTGATTTTTGTTATTTATTTTGATTGTATTTTACTTATTTGTTAAATCTTGTTTGTGTATGACGTGTGTTGTGGGTATTGGATGAATAGAAGAGTGTCGTCTCTTGTGGTATATAGGATGGAAACCCAGACGTAAATTCCGTAGCTGAATCCGAATGGACGGTAGTGCGGTCTGTACTTGGGATACAACTCCACGTACCGCTTGAGTAAACGGCACCCTCTTTTGTTTTGTGTTGTTTTGGTTTATTTATTTTTCGTCACTTGAATTCTGCATGTTGCTTATTTATGCATGGTTCAATCAAGCGCATGGGCTTAGTAAGTGGAATGAAAGATCCCCTATGGGGAGGGGTTAAAGCCCTTTACCATGATGCTTTGCCGCGCCGGTTGATGTGTGTTCGGTTGGATGTAAGATACGTTCAATCGGGCATACTAAGTTTGATATTATTGTGTTTAATTCTTTGTATGCATGACTCAATCGAGCGCATGGGCTTAGTAAGTGGAATGAAAGATCCCCTATGGGGAGGGGTTAAAGCACTTTACCACGATGCTTTGCCGCGCCGGTTGAGGTGCGTTCGGTTGGATGTAAGATGTGTTCAATCGGGCATACTTAGTTTGATATGATTGTCTTTATGTTTGTATGCATGATGCGATCGAGCGCATGGGCTTAGTAAGTGCGATGAGAGGTCCTCTAATTGAAGAGGTTAAAATCTTTTACCACGATGCTTCGTCGCTCCCGCATTGTACTATTTTTTATTTATGTATTGCGTCCCATTTCATGCATCAGGTCTGTTCCCGTTCGAACGCGTTTACGAACGCAACTCGAACGCGCATGCATTTTTGCCTTATCATGCATCAGGTCTCATCTCTGTTCGAACGCGTTCACGAACGCCATACGAACGTGAGCATTCTGTTTCATTTCCATTCGAACGCGTTCACAAAGGCCATACGAACGTGAGTATTCTGTTTCATTTCCGTTCGAACTCGTCTACGAACGCTACTCGAACGAGAACCTTCTGTTTACCGTTCGAACGCATCTACGAACGCTGCACGAACTCCCACGGTAAACAGATCCTCTTGCGTCACATTACGACATGTCCATCTTAGCACATAGTTCTCTTTTTCTTACGTTATGCATTTGTATTACCTCTCTAGTTGTCTATTTCTGTTATGCGCTTAAATATCTTTTCTTAATATGCATGCTAGTAAGAATGCTATTTGTTTGCGCTTCTGTGTCCACCAATGGGTTCATTAACTTGTATGCTTGCCATATGATAAACCTTATGTATGAAAATTGAGACATAGATTACATGCAAATAGGCTGTATGCAAATTCGAATATGTGTTACATATAAATTTAGATGAACTTGTTGATGTATGTATGTGGATTTAGAAGCATGATATTATTAGAAATAAGTGTTACTTAAGCTTGATTAAATTATCATATAAATCCTTTCATTACAAGTGGCATAAGTAAGGGACCATTCCGAACCCAACGGTTTGAGGTCTTCCCTTGCGAGGGGTGAGTGCGGCCTTAAATCTTTGTCCCGGTTCACACCGGGTGGCGACTCCATTATTCTCCGGTTTAGTCCCCCGTGGCTACTCCGTACTCCCGACCGGGCCGCGAGCCCGGGACAGAACAGCGTCGTCCAGTTCTTGTGTTCCACAGTCTGGCGACTCCACTGGGGATAGAGAATCGGCCCCGAAATATTGTCTTGTGATGTTTGGATTTATGTTTTAATTGACCGTGTCTATAGTGGATGAAGTGAGGGTTTAATCAAAGGCATTTTGAGGCTAGGTAATTGTTTGGTGTCTTCCTTCATTCACTACCTTTCTAGAAGGAAAAGCTGTGAAGGCACCTATATGGCCATCTACTCGTAGCCTATTGCGATGGACTAATTTGGAGGACTCGTTGTTTATTCCTGACACCAAGCGATAAGAGCCTAAGAGGCTTGGGTATTTAAGTGAGCCTCGCTCCACCTTCCCTCTGGGGAATCTACAACGGGAAATCCATTTGACAGTCCGTCACACACCATACCTCATTGGCACGTACCTTAGTGTATAAAAAAGGGTGCGCTCACTTGGTCGCTCGAACCCTTGAGTGGGGAGACCTAGTTGTGGGCCATCCTTCGCTGGTGAGAGCCTTTGTCTACACTCCTACGAACCCACCCATAGACCGGGTTTGCATGGTTAAAGTAACAATTATTTCCTTGAGTATGTGCTAGTGGACCATCCTCATTTGGATGCAGTTGGACCATTGTCAGAAATGCGGACTTGCTGGGCCATTTAAACTGGGGCAAGTTCGTACCTTATGACCATTGGGCCAAAGCTTCTGAAATGTTGATGGGCCATTCTGTAGAAATTATTACTCTATGTTTGCATTATCTTTCTTTTATGCTTGTGCTTGGGAACATCATCGTTTGGATCCATTTGGACCATTTGTCATGAGATGTGAACTCGTTGGGCCGTTTAAACTGGGACGAGTTCATTCCTATGACAGTTAGCCCAAAAGCTTCTAAAATGATAGTGGGCCGACTTGTTTGAAAATTTTAGTTGATTTAGTATGTTATATATGCATCTCATGCACCTCATGCATACATACATCATGTTAACCCTTGTGTTCTGAAAGCCATCATAGATTCCCGTTGGGTTAGAAAAAAGGGAAGACTCACCAGAATATTGAGAACAGACATGAGTGAATCAGATATTGAGGTATCCCGGATAAATCAGTTGGAAAATGGCTTCGCCAAGATTACTGAACAGTTGCAAGCCTTGACTACTGCCATGACAAATATGGCTGTGCCCCTTGCCGGGGGAAATTATGAGAATGTGAGGCGTGATGAGCCTTCGAATGGGTTGGGGGATGATGTCCCCACTTTTGATGATGACATGGCAGAATATGCAACAGGCAGAGTGATTAGGTCTCAGGCAGAATTTCAGAAGCTTCGGGATCAGGTTGAAACAGTTACCCGCAAAATCAGGGGTAAGAACGAGGATTTGCTAGATTATGAGGCAATGACCTTCGGAGAACAGCTGCCAGCTCAGTTTAAAATGCCTGACATGGCCAAGTTTAATGGGAACGGAGACCCGAGGGTCCATCTGCATCAATATGTCTCAGTCATGAGTTCAATGGGCCTATCTCAGCGCCAAGTCCAAAAGATGTTTGGGATGTCACTCGAGAGGGCACCTGTGGTTTGGTATCATAGCCTTGCGAAGAAGGTTAAGGAAGATTGGAAGGAACTAGCTGATGCTTTTCTGAAGCAGTATGTTACAGACTTAGAAATTGACTTGTCACTCCGTGATTTGGAGAACACTAAGCAGAAGCCGGAAGAAAGCTTCAAGGAGTATGTAGACCGCTGGAGAAGCCAGCTTCTGAAAATGCAGACTCTGCCCTCTGAGAAGGACCAAATCAAAATGATCATCAAGGGCACCAAGCCCTCTATTTATAGTAAGCTGAGGAGGATGACTTTGATGATTTCTGATTTTCGACAGTTGAGGGAAACTGTCATGGATATTAAGGAAGAGGAGGCTGAAAACAGAAAGTCCTATGGCCAGAATAGGCGGACTTTTGGGGGGTATTCTGAGACTAAGCCCGCTACTGTCGAGGTTGCTGCCATCAGGAACCGATAATTCTCCAACCTTGGTAGACCTTTTTCGAAGGTATTTGAAAAGTTACAGGGACAAGGAATCTTGAAACCCTTAGAAGGCAAGCCACTTCCGCACCCCCCACCACCACACATAAATGTGAACCTTTATTGTCACTTCCACCAGCTACATGGCCATGACACCGACAACTGCACCCGCCTCAGGCATGAAATTCAAGATCTCATAGATTCCCATAAAATACCCAACCCATGAAAGAAACCCTCAACCACCAAGCTTCTTACATGGATGACAGTGAAGAACCATAGGCCGAGGAAGAAGGCAGTGCTGCCGATGATGGAGATGTTCCTCCTAGTCTATTTGATCCAGTTTTTTTTTTTTTTTTAAAAAAAGACATTGATTTTGTTACTTGTTCGAACTCTTTTCCTCAACAATAATAAAGACGTTCATTTCGCTGAAACTCTTCTGCAATATGAGTATATTTGAGAAAAGTATTCAACCTTGGTACTATGGAATCCAGTGATGAACACGGGGAACCTTCGAAATAAGCAAACAGAAAAGATAAGATAGACATTCAGAAATTGGGAAATAGAGGCAGTGAAAATATCAGACTTGGAAGGGAATTAGTTCACCGAGCCGATCAACGTAGACAGATTGAAGAAGTAGCTTGTCTGAGGAAGAGAAGGCTAAGCAGTCACCAAAAGAATTGACGAAAGACCTAACCCGACGGGATAGGAACATTCATGCATGCATACACGTAACGCATTTTTCATCCTTTCGTGTTTGTTCTGTTTTGTAATAACAAGTTTCAAAGGAGAAAAAAGAAAGCGCCGAATGCAAGCCAACCAGAAGCAGTAACAGTACAATGTCAGCAGTCTTCAGGAATGAATCACATGGGCGAGGCCCATATCAGCAGTATCAGTCTGAGGGCGAGGCCCATATCAATAGCAGTTGGGGGCGAGGCCCGTATCAGTATCAGTCTGGGGGCGAGGCCCATATCAGTAGCAGTTGGGGGCGAGGCCCGTATCAGTATCAGTCTGGGGGCGAGGTCCATATCAGTAGCAGTTGGGACCGAGGCCCGTATCAGTATCAGTCTGGGGGCGAGGCCCATATCAGTAGCAGTTAGGGTCGAGGCCCACATCAGCATTAGTTTGGGGACGAGTCCAGGGCCGAGGCCTACATTAGTATCAGTTTGGTGATGAGTCCCAGGGCCGAGGCCCACATCAGTATCAGTTCAGGGGCCAGGCCCACATCAGCATCAATATCAGTTTAGCCGGGAATGGCACTCTAAGAATGGAAAGACAGTTCGAGAATGAACAAGCCGGGAATGGCACTCCAAGAATGGAAACACAGTTCGAGAATGAACAAGCCGGGAATGGCACTCCAAGAATGGAAACACAGTTCGAGAATGAACAAGCCGGGAATGGCACTCCAAGAATGGAAACACAGTTCAGGAATGAACAAGCCGGGAATGGCACTCCAGGAATGGAAATACAGTTCAGGAATGAACAAGCCGGGAATGACACTCCAAGAATGGAAGCACGGTTCGGGAATGAACCACTTCACAGTAACGGTTCGGGAATGGACCACCTCACAATAACAGTTCGGGAATGGACACCTCACAGTAACGGTTCGGGAATGGACCACCTTACAGTAACAGTTCGGGAATGGACACCTCACAGTGACGGTTCGGGAATGGACCACCTCACGATAACAGTTCGGGAATGAACACCTCACAGTAACGGTTCGGGAATGGACCAACTCACAGTAACGGTTCGGGAATGGACCACCTTACGGCAACGGTTCGGGAATGGACCACATCACAACACGGTTCGGGAATGAACCATGGGTCGCAGCACCTCACCACCTAAATCAACTCAACACGTGGAAAGTCAAGTGGCAGTTGGCGAGCCAGGTAAGTGAAAATGCATTGCATAACTTTGATAGGATTGTCACTGTTGCACATTACACAAGTCCCATCAAAGTGGGGGCGACTGTAGGCATTGTATTTTTGCATGTGAAACCCGATGATGAGTCTCATTTGGAGGCACTACCTTTTGAGTCACGGAAGTCGCGGGAAACGGATATCGGAAGGGGAAATTCAGAATAAACAAGGTTCACTATTTTCGTTCGTGCTGCGTTCATGTATTTGCATTACCTCTCTAGTTGTCTATTTCTGTTATGCGCTTAAATATCTTTTCTTAATATGCATGCTAGTAAGAATGCTATTTGTTTGCGCTTCTGTGTCCACCAATGGGTTCATTAACTTGTATGCTTGCCATATGATAAACCTTATGTATGCAAATTGAGACATAGATTACATGCAAATAGGCTGTATGCAAATTCGAATATGTGTTACATATAAATTTAGATGAACTTGTTGATGTATGTATGTGGATTTAGAAGCATGATATTATTAGAAATAAGTGTTACTTAAGCCTGATTAAATTATCATATAAATCCTTTCATTACAAGTGGCATAAGTAAGGGACCATTCCGAACCCAACGGTTTGAGGTCTTCCCTTGCGAGGGGTGAGTGCGGCCTTAAATCTTTGTCCCGGGTGGCGACTCCATTATTCTCCGGTTTAGTCCCCCATGGCTACTCCGTACTCCCGACCGGGCCGCGAGCCCGGGACAGAACAGCGTTGTCCAGTTCTTGTGTTCCCACATCACTGCTCGAGAAGTTTTCCCAAAAATCTCCCCCTATTATATTTCATCTTCACTGCTGCTATCCCATATCCTCATGCAAGAAGCTTGGTGGTTGAGAGTTTGGAGGATAAAGCTTTCTGGCAGGCCAGAGTTGATCATGTAGGTGGGTGGTGGAACGGAGTGGTAGTACAACCTTCTAATATCTTTTAAAAGATGAAGTGATTATTTTATGTTTGTGTAATAAATCGGTTTACTAACCTGGAACACGAAATTATGCGAAAGCCTCTGTCGATGGTCAGACGCAAATACCCAGTTTAACCCAATTGAACCATAAGTCTATGTCAACCAAATTATCTGGATTCATTAAGTTTAAGTTCCAATTGTGGCTGCCCCCGCCCGACATGTATATGTTATCCTGTAAGGAAATCTATTAAAGGGTTATCTATCCTCAAGGAAGATCGTGGGCTATTAAGTTTAAGGCTGAAACCTAAAATCCCTATGTCTAGTTCATTTTAGATTTACCAGATCAATCTTATTGGTGATCAAACAGCAAGAAGCATTAAGCTTAAGACTTAATAAGTAAACCTTTAAATTACCCAAACTATAAAATAATCCCTTATAAACCGGTGATATTAGAATTCATCACAACCCCCAGATAACTAACACATAACTAGGGCTAGTAAAAACTTAAAAGTAAAAGACATAAAGTAAAAATGCTGAAAAGTAAAAGACATAAAGTAAAAGCTGAAAAGTAAAATAAAATAAAATGCTAAGGTAAAAGGATCAACTTTTACTATTTACTATTTAGATATCTCCCTTAATATAATATATTAACTTGTGATTATTTTACCAACCAGCCATATAGGCGGTAACCTGATTAAGTCAAATTAAGTCCAACAAGCCATAAAGGCGGAACCAAAATAAACCTGCCATATAGGCGGTAAGAAAATTTAATTACCAACCGACCAATCTGGCGGTATCCTTTTTTAGTCAGTTTAAACCATATTAAAATGATTTACCAACCAACCAATATGGCGGTATCCTTTTTAAGTCAATATTTTAAATAGTGAATATATTATTTTTAAGGGAGATTAATCTAAATAGTAACAGTAAAATAAATATCTTTCACCATAGCTGGGGAAGTTACCTCCTCATGGTGAATAGTAAAAACTGTAAAAAGTAAGAAAGTAAATTACTATTATTACAAAACGTAATTAAAATTATTTACAAAACTAAAAACTAAAAACTAAAAACTAAAAACTAAAAGAAACTAGAGAGAGAAACTCCCTCTTTACATCAAAGAAATGAGAGAGAATGGTACATCTGAAACTGGAATTTCGAACTTTATTTATAGAAGTCAATAAGGGTCGCGCGTTGCGACGCCCAGCTCGCGTCGCGACGCTCGTTTTGTCGACGTGGCACGCTCTGGTTCGTCGGCTGCAGATTCTGGATAAGGTGATAAGGTGACACGTGACAAGGTGGTTGGGGCTCAATTATTGTGACACGTGGCAGCTTCTGATTGGTCGGCTAAGATTCTTATCTGCCACGTGTCAGATAAGGATAAGTCAGTCAATAATTGGCGCTGACGTGGCGACACGTGGCAAAGTGACTGTCGGCACCATAGAATTGCGACACGTGGCACGCTGTGATTGGTTGATGATGACGTGGCGATGACGTGGCAGTTTGACTCAGTCAACCTGGTGATGTGGAAGATGACGTGGCAATGACATGGAGTGACATGTGGCGACATGTGGGGATGGCGAATATCGGCACCGTAGGATGATGACACATGGCACGACGCATGTTAGCAGATCGGCTGTGATGGTGACACGTGGCACGGCGCACGTTAGCAAAGTCAAACTTTCTCAGATTTTGAATTGTGGACCCGGCGCACATTAGCACTGTTCGGCGCATGTTAGGCGTCGCGACGCCAAGGGCTTGCGCGTCGCGAAGCGCATAAATTACCAAAATGCCCTTTTTGCCAATTTTCACTGTTTTGGCCCAAATCACCTCCAGAGTGTCCTGAGACTTTATTATCTACAAAATAATACAAAACACATCAAAATATTCACAAGACTCAAGAAACTATACAAAATATTAAGTTAAATGAGTGGGAAATAGTGATAGATTTATCACTCATCACACCCCCAAACCTAACATTTTGCTAGTCCTCGAGCAAAATACAATAAAATAACATAATAAAATTTAACTAAGCCACTTTCGTAGGGATCACGGTTGCATTTAGCGTATGCAACAAGCCTTTAAACCCATATGCGTCTCTAGTGGACGAGTTGTAGTCTCGTGAAGGTTTACAGCAATGATACCCACAAATATTTTACAAAAGTAAAAAAGGTAGTGAAACTAATGCACACAAAAGCAAAAAGACAAGAGAAAAGAGAATAAAGAAGTTAGTGACTAATCAGGTGAAACTTCTACTCCAAGTCTGTATGGTCATGAACTGTAATTGAAAAGTTTGTAATATTCAGTGCTCTAGTTTAATTGGAGGAAGCATATAGGCGGTATCCTGATTAAGTCAAATTAAGTCCAACCAGCCATTAATGCGGTAAAAAGATTTGTCCATGAACCTGCCATATAGGCGGTAAGAAAGTTTAATTACCAACCGACCAATTTGGCAATATCCTTGATTAGTCAGGTTTAAACCAGATTAAAATGAATTACCAACCGACCAATATAACGGTATCCTTTTTAAGTCAAATTTTAAATATTGAATATATTATATATGTAAGGGAGATTAATCTAAATAGCAATAGTAAAAGAATTACCTTTCACCATAGCAGGGGGAAGTTACCTTCTCATGGTGAATAGTAAAAACTGTAAAAAGTAAGAAAGTAAATTACTATTATTACAAAACGTAATTAAAATTATTTACAAAACTAAAATTAAAAGAAACTAGAGAGAGAAACTCCCTCTTTACATCAAAGAAATGAGAGAGAATGGTACATCTGAAACTGGAATTTCGCGATTTATTTATAGGAGTCAATAAGGGTCGCGCGTCGCGACTCCCAGCTCGCGTCGCGACGCCCGTTTTGTCGACGTGGCACGCTCTGGTTCGTCGGCTACAGATTCTGGATAAGGTGATAATGTGACACGTGACAAGGTGGTTGGGGCTCAATTATTGTGACACCACGTGTTAGATAAGGATAAGTCAGTCAATAATTGATGCTGACATGGCGACACGTGGCAAAGTGACTGTCGGCACCATAGAATTGCAACACGTGGCACGCTGTGATTGGTTGATGATGACGTGGTGATGACGTGGCAGTTTGACTCAGTCAACCTGGTGATGTGGACGATGATGTGGCAATGACATGGAGTGACATGTGGTGACATGTGGCGATGGCGAATATCGGCACCGTAGGATGATGACACATGGCACGACGCATGTTAGCAGATCGGCTGTGATGGTGACACGTGGCACGGCGCACGTTAGCAAAGTCAAACTTTCGCAGATTTTGAATTGTGGACCCGGCGCACATTAGCACTGTTCGGCGCATGTTAGGCGTCGCGACGCCAAGGGCTTGCGCGTCGCGACGCGCCTAAATTACCAAAATTCCTTTTTTGCCAATTTTCACTGCTTTGGCCCAAATCACCTCCAGAGTGTCCTGAAACTTTATTTATCTACAAATAACACAAAACACATCAAAATATTCACAAGACTCAAGAAACTATACAAAATATTAAGTTAAATGAGTGGGAAATAGTGATAGATTTATCACTCATCACACCCCCAAACCTAACATTTTGCTAGTCCTCGAGCAAAATACAATAAAATAACATAATAAAATTTAACTAAGCCACTTTCGTAGGGATCACGGTTGCATTTAGCGTATGCAACAAGCCTTTAAACCCCTATGTGTCCCTAGTGGACGAGTTGTAGTCTCGTGAAAGTTTACAGCAATGATACCCACAAACATTTTACAAAAGTAAAAAGGAAGTGAAACTAATACACACAAAAGCAAAAAGACAAGAGAAAAAAGAATAAAGAAGTTAGTGACTAATCAGGTGAACGCATTGTATCGGACCAACAAATGGAGATGAACGCATTGTATCGGAGATGTCTGAACAAATCCATGAAATGATCAATACTGCAGATGCGTTTATTGCGTTACTAGGTGGGCTTGGAATGTTTGAAGAAATGTTCACCGTAGCATCATGGGCACATTTAAACATTCATCGGAAGCCCATTGGGGTACTTAACATTGAGCATTTCTTCGATTTTCTGTTTGTATTTCTTGCGGAAGCCAAAAGACATGAGTTCGTCACAAAATCAGTACATGATATTTTCCTGACTGCAACAAAGGTCGAAGAATTAATTGACCAAATCCTAGCCTTTGAACCAAAAATCGACCCCATTCTTTCCAAGTTGAACTGGTCAGATAGCGATCGTGGTAAGAAGCGTAAATTGGACATAGATTTTAATCAGTAATTTTTCGTAGATTTTCAGCTAACCAGGTACGAATTTCTTAACTCCTCTTCTACTGTTTAAAACATTGGGGACAATGTCTCATTTAGGTTTGGGGGAGGGAATAGTTGATTAGTATCTTTTTTATTTTGTGTTATTTTTATTAGATTTTTAGACCAAAATTTTTCGAAAAATACAAAAAAAAAATTGAAAATTTTCAAAAATTACAAAAATATTTTGCGTTTTTGTTTTTATTTTGACTAAAAAGGTGAAATTGGTAAGAGATAGTTGAGTAAGGAGTTTCCACTCCTGAGACGTATTTCAAACCACTTTTGAAACAAGTCGGTTTTTGTTTATTTCACTTTAAAATATTTAATTTGTAAATTCTCCATAATACGGACTAAAATGGATCTTCATATGCTCAGTTGACAGATATTATCAACATACAGACATGAGCTAAAATTGAAAAGTTTGTAATATTCAGTGCTCTAGTTTAATTGGAGGAAGCATCTCAAAAAAGCAATAGAGTAAAAAAAAAACATCTTAGGTCCGAGTTATTAAGTCTGTAAGGGTGTTTTAACACCTAGTGCCCTAAAACCAACTGGTTTGGGAGTCACTGGCCCAAAGCTCGCTACATGGATCAAAGATGTTGCAAAAATATATATATCTGAAGTCTGAGTAATTAAGTCCGTAGGGGTGTCTTAACATCTGGTGCCCTAAAGCCAACTGGTTTGGGAGCCACCAACCCAACACTCGCTACATAGACGGAAGGTATTGTATATAAATAAAATAAAATAAAAATCGAAGAGATAAATCAGAAAAATTATTCCATTGCTACAAAAAGGTGTGAATTCTGATAAAACTTTAGGACAAAAATATTACTCTCTTATCAACTGCACTTGTGACTGTTGTGGGCAAAAATGAGTTGTTTAATATTATGTTGGCTGTGTATATGGAGAATGGTAAATATAATCGGAGAATTTACTTATTCAGTAATTTAGAAAGAAACAAAACAACTAGTAACTTGGAGAAGAAGTTTCACCTGATTAGTCACTAACTTCTTTATTCTCTTTTCTCTTGTCTTTTTGCTTTTGTGTGCATTAGTTTCATTACCTTTTTACTTTTGTAAAATGTTTGTAGGTATCATTGCTGTAAACCTCACGAGACTACAACTCGTCCACTAGGGACACCTAGGGGTTTAAAGGCTTGTTGCATACGCTAAATGCAACTGTGATCCCTACGAAAGTGGCTTAGTTAAATTATGTTATTTTATTCTATGTTTTGCTCGAGGACTAGCAAAATGTTAGGTTTGGGGGTGTGATGAGTGGTAAATCTATCACTATTTCCCACTCATTTAACATAATATTTTGTATAGTTTCTTGAGTTTTGTGAATATTTTGATCTGTTTTGTGTTATTTTGTAGATAAATAAAGTTTTAGGACATTCTGGAGGTGATTTGGACGAAAATAGTGAAAATTGGAAAAAAATGACATTTTGGTAATTTTCAGCGTCACGACACCTAACATGCGCCGAACAGTGCTAACGTACGCCGGGTCCACAAATTAGAATCTGAGAAAAGTTTGACTTTGCTAACGTGTGTCGTGCCACGGGTCACCATCACAGCCGATCTGCTAACATGCACCGTGCCACGTGTCATCATCCTACGGTGCCGACAATCGCCATCGCCACGTGTCATTCCATGTCATTGCCACGTCATCGTCCACATCACCAGGTTGACCGAGTCAAACTACCACGTCATCATCAGCCAATCAGGAAGTGCCACGTGTCGTAATTCTATGGTGCCGACAGTCACTTTGCCACGTGTCGCCACATCAGCGCCACGTCAGCATCAATCATTGACTCTCTTATCCCTATCTGACACGTGGCAGATAAGAATCTGAATCAGCCAATCACGAGCCGCCACGTGTCACAATAATTGAGCCCCAACCACCTTGCCACGTGTCACCTTATCACCTTATCCAGAATCTGCAGTCGACGAACCAGAGCGTGCCACGTCGACAAAACGGGCATTGCAACGCGAGCTGGGCGTCGCGACGCGCGACCCTTACTGACGCCTATAAATAGAGCGCGAAATTCCAGTTTCAGATGTACCATTCTCTCTCACTTCTTTGATGTAAAGAGGGAGTTTCTCTCTCTAGTTTCTTTTAGTTTTTAGTTTTTAGTTTTGTAAATAATTTTAATTACGTTTTGTAATAATAGTAATTTACTTTCTTACTTTTTACAGTTTTTACTATTCACCATGAGGAGGTAACTTCCCCAGCTATGGTGAAAGGTAATTCTTTTACTGTTACTATTTCGATTAATCTCCCTTAAAAATAATATATTCACTATTTAAAATATTGACTTAAAAAGGATACCGCCATATTGGTCGGTTGATAAATCATTTTAATCTGGTTTAAACCTGACTAAAAAAGGATACCGCCAGATTGGTCGGTTGGTAATTAAATTTTCTGACTGCCTATATGGCAGGTTTATTTTGGTTCCGCATTTATGGCTGGTTGGACTTAATTTGACTTAATCAGGTTACTGCCTATATGGCTGGTTGGTAAAATAATCACAAGTTAATATATTATATTAAGGGAGATATCTAAATAGTAAATAGTAAAAGTTGATCCTTTTACCTTAGCATTTTATTTTATTTTACTTTTCAGCTTTTACTTTATGTCTTTTACTTTTCAGCATTTTTACTTTATGTCTTTTACTTTTAAGTTTTTACTAGCCCTAGTTATATGTCGTAACTAAGTTAGTTATCTGGGGTTGTGATGAATTCTAATATCACCGGTTTATAAGGGGTTATTTTATAGTTTGGGTAATTTAAAGGTTTACTTATTAAGTCTTAAGCTTAATGCTTCTTGTTGTCTGATCACCAATAAGATTGATGTGGTAAATCTAAAATAAACTTGACAAAGGAATTTTAGGTTTCAGCCTTAGACTTAATAGCCCACGATCTTTCTTGAGGATAGATAACCCTTTAATGGATTTCCTTATAAGATAGACATATACCTGTCGGGCGGGGGTAGCCATAATTGGAATTTAAACTTAATGAATCCAGGTAATTTGGTTGACATAGACATATGGTTCAATTGGGTTAAACTGGGTATTTGCGTCTGACCATCGATAGAGGCTTTCGCATAATTTCGTATTCCAGGTTAGTAAACCAATTTATTACACAAACATAAAATAATCACTTCATCTTTTAAAAGATATTAGAAAGATTCACAACCCTAGATCTTTGAGTCTTTTGTTATTTTCCTTAGTATTTTCTTTTGTTTATTTTATTTTATTTTAATTAAGGAAAACCACATTCAACCATTCAAACAATCATTCTCTTATCCATTTAATTAGATATTTGTAAATAAATAGATTCAACAATTAATAACAACAATAGGAATTAAGTCCTCGTGGATCGATATTTCTATACTACTTGAACGATACGTGCGCTTGCGTTATACGTGTGTGTTTACGCCAGTCAATTGGCAAACAGGGTCTTTTTGAGTCAGATTCCCAAGACTTAACTGTTGTCTTTCCTTTTGGAATTGTGCGTATAACACACAAATCTCGTTATACACACATCCACTGGGATGTGTCTCAAGAGTTTTAGATATGTCATCCAAAGACTCCTTACTCAAGCCATCCCTAATGAAATTAATCTTATCTTCGCGGTTATCAGACACCATTCCTAAATAACGACAATGAGTATTACAAAACTTGCGAGCACATTTATAACAAACACACATTCTTTTAGCTCTTCTCTTTTTAGCATATGTGCTCCTTCCTAAACCAAACAGATGTGAAATAAAAGAGTCAGAAGACTCACCTGCCAATCGGACTCGTGCTTCAATAATCCAACGAATGTCAGTAGGAATACCTTTGATTGTCAGTAGTCTCATCCGTTCCAAGCGAGCTTTGTAGACTTTCATCAGAGAGTTTTGAGGGAGAGAAGGAAATTGCTTGTGAAGATTTGCGAGAACTTCTTCCATCCTGAATTGTCTTAATCTGCAAAAACTAAATACACAAAATTAAATCACACCAAATCACAATATATACACAAATTGCATGGGTTGCCTCCCTGCTAGCGCTAAGTTTAACTTCGTCAGCTAGACGTGACTTCTCAAACGTTAGGCTGGATCTGAAAGTGTGAAACTTTCTTTTTGTCACTGAAATGATTCTCCCCAGTAGTGCTTGACACGCTTGTTTTTAACCTTGAATGTTTTGTTGGAGTCGGGATCATGTATCTCAACGGCTCTGTCTGGTAAATCCTTGGTGATCACAAATGGACCTGACCACCGTGATTTTGGCTTCCATGGGAAGAATTTCACCCTTGATTTGTTTAACAGTACCTTCTGCCCTGGTTCCAGTTGTATGCGCACTAACTTCTCATCCTGTCTCTTCTTGGCCTTTTCTTTGTACAATTTGGCATCCTCAAAAGGCTGATTGTGAAATTCCTCCAATTCATTGAGCTAGTGGAACTTTTTCTCTTCTGTTGCTTGTAGTGCAAGAATTGGCTTTTTCAGTGCAAAAGACGCTTTATCGTCCGGCTCCACAGGCAATTGACATGTTTTAAGTTTGTCAGTATAACTTTGCATTGCATTGGAGTTCTGAATGGTACTGTGTATCACATCAAGTCTGAAACATTCCTCATTCTTTTCAGCTTCTAGGAAATTCATGGCCTTGAAAACATTGAATGTTACTTCTTGGTCCTGTACCCTCATGGTTAATTCTCATTTCTGTACATCAATAATGGTTCGGCCTGTAGCCAAGAATGGTCTCCCGAGGATGATTGGCACGTCTTCATCTTCCTCCATATCAAGGACAATAAAATCTGCTGGGAAAATGAATTTGTCAACCTTGACCAGCACATCCTCAACCAAACATGCAATACATAACCAATATGTCTTATGCATAATTAAATTAAAATTACTATGGCAATAAATTCAAAACATGTATTGTGTGGTTAAGCCTTTGCTCTGATACCATTATGTTGGGGTAGTTGCGGAACCCCTAGGGTTGGATCGGTGCTCCGGACAGCGGAAATGGGTCTAACCCGTGGATATCAAGTTTAGGTGTAATTTTAAATTATTTAATGAAATACTATATTCCATTATAGATGTATAGGAAAAAACTGGGACTGAATCAGAGACCGGAAACTCAAACAAAGCAAAACAAAAAATTATTGCGCGTAGTGCGCGTACAGGCGCGCTACAGTGCGCACGCACACTGCATGATACAGTATAGTGCGCGCACAGTGCATACGGGCACTATAGCGCACACTACGCTGAACACCTTTTTTTTTGTTTTATTTTTCAAATGCTTCAGCTCACTTTTCCAGTGAGCTGAAACAATTAGGGTATTTTACCCTAATTGCTTGCGGTCTTCCATAAACACTTCAAAACACCTAAAATTAATTTTTAATTTCAAAACCAACATCAACACATGTTATAGAATAAAAATCATATTTTTTTAAAATATCAAATATTTTTACAAAAATATAAATTTATTCTAGATACGTACTTGCGTAAATTTTGAATCCAATACACAAACCAAATTAGAATCCCAATTAGAAATGTCTCATGAACAATTCTAGTTCACCTAAAGGTGGTCAAGTGAATCTAGAATGGTAGCCATAGCTCTAAGCTTTAATCTAGAGTTCCAAACTCTTATTAATTGTTCCATGTTCAACATGAACATCTTTGACCTAAATTATAAACATGTTGTGTTTATACTTCTAAAGTATCCTAACACAATTGATTAGCGTTATTCAACATTAAGCTATGTGATCATGCATCTAATACACAAATAAACGTAGCTTAGGAGAAGATCAAACTTTACCTAGTAAGTTTGATGCAATATCCAATCTACCTCTCCTTTGTTGAAATTATTTGAGAACCTCCAAGGTGTGCAAGCTTTACTTCAATATCCAATCTTGTTTCCAATGCTTCCAAGCTTCACTTCAAAATCCAATCTTGATTTCTCCTAGATGAAATGTTGTAGAGACCTCACAAGCTTCTTTAACACTTCTCTAATTTAGGCTAATCTCTCTAAGAATTTACTTATGCTTATTAATTTTCTTGTACTTGTATAATTAAAACCTTCCTAAAGCTTGCTATTTATAGCAAAACTTAGGTAATTTTTAATTAATAAAAGTTGTAATCAACTTTTAAGTGGCCTTAATCTAATTTATCCAAATATGTATAATTAGGTGTGACTAATCTCCATTATCTCCCATTTTAATTTAATACAATTAAATCAAGCCAAGGATTAGGAAATGGATTAGTTAAATGTTTACCACCTTGATTTAATCCAATTAAATCAAGTCAAAACCACCTATTATTACATACTTACAATTACCATAATATCCTCAAATGGTAGAGATAATTATGATTTTATAATTAAGCCATTGTGTAATTATTGAATTAATCCAATTAGGTCAAAGTAAATAATCAATGTTATCCAATAACACTTGATTATCTTAGTTGATAATTATAATATCGAATATTATTTTTTATCAAAATTAATCGGCTACCCAAGTGCTCAACGAGTACACTTATTGGGACTTTCTAAGTTCAGACACATTCGTCATATAAGCCTAGCAAATATGTACGCAATTCGGCCACCTCCAAATTCGCGAAGAACACGAACGACCTTTCTGAACTATACAAATCGAGGTCATCACATATGTTTAACAATCCTTCCGTCGTAGGCTATCCGAGTTGTGCTGAGGAAACATAGAATACACCGTCAAGTTTCCAAGGCGCACATCTCATGTCGACATGTCAACGATTCTTTAAAACTAATGTGATCCACCCTAGGTGATCGGCTTTGGCCAAAGTATTTAAGAATCATGACTTTACTTACATGGATACCTAAACCCTTTATGGTATACATACGGGCCGACAGATCCTAACTTGCTTCGTACTTGATTACTGAGTGCATCGGTCCACACCCAACGAACATCTAGAAGCCAGACCATGAAAGGTTTCTGACATACATGACATCAAAGTGTGGAGGATCTCACACAAAATCAATGCTATCATATAGTCAAAGGATTACATATGCTACTCGACTCGAGGAGATTCATATTGACGGTGGTGTGTACTTCCAATTATTAGGAATCACCTATGAGTCATTCAGTATTCGCTTCAACGAATACCCACATGTCTATACGAGTTTCCAAAACTCATGGTACATCGAGTTAAACCATTGTAACTCCAATTCCAATATACGACATGTGCTAGTCTTCTAGGTTATAGGAATTCGACCGTATTCCAAAACCAACGACTAGGAATATTAATTTTAAGAATAGTTTACACCTAGTGTCAAACTATTCTAAGGTCGATGTCATTCTTAGCACATCTATACATCAATCTAATACGCATAATGACAATACCATTAATGAGGTATGAAATGAAAAAAAATAGTTATTTTATTAAAAATTATTAAAATATACAATTCAGATTGGCACTCCAAGCACCAATTTTATCACGATAAACCCCGCTTCACTCCTACAATCTATTAGACCTTCATCTGGTCTAGTTGACGGGATATTCCCCGGGACTTTCATCAGGTCCAATGGAATCCTGGACCTCCATCTAGTCCAGTCGACTGAAAACATCCTCTGGACCTTCATTCGATCCAGTCGATTGAAGACATCTCCTGGACCTTCATCTGGTCTAGTCAACTAAAACATCTTCTGGACCTTTATCTGGTCTAGTCGACGAGATATTCCCCAAGACCTTCATCTAGTCCAGTTGACTGGAATTGAGTCGGCAGAACCATCGCTTGGTTTAATAAGCTTTACTCAAGCTAGCTACAGCTCCTTAGACATCCATCGCGTCCACTCGACATTAAGTCGACTCGAAAGTGTCATCACCTAGTCGACTCGACTACTCTGTACCGAATACTCTCAAAGACAACAATCTTGACGTAGAGAGTGGGGGACAAACTGTTGGGGTAAAATATCACTCAACGCCATCCGACTGGATTGACCTAATCAACTAAGCCTTGACCCTCTAAAGACCCAGCCGACTGGACCTTGGCTTGCCTTTGAAGTCCAGTCAATTGGACTTGATTACTGGCCCATAATGAATTTCCAACCAACCAAAATTCCAGCTGACCCGATAGTCCAGCCGACTTATACCCTATTGGCGCTTGCACGATATTCCAGCTGATCCAACCGACATCAAACATCCAACATGTTTGGAACAGAGAACATTCCAGTTGATTGGGTAAATGTTTCAGGAAACTAATCCCATATTATTCACCCCGTCCAGTCGACCAGATCCAATCTACATATGACAAGTCCTACTCCTGCTAGGACACAAATCCCTTATTTTACATGATATCTCTCAAGAAACTCAGGATTACTTGAAATCCTATAAGGATTGCAACTATCCTTATTTGAGTTAAACTTTGTTTCCTCAATAGGAATCTGAGTCCTCTTAGAACTAGGATACCTAAATATATAAATAAATGGGACCCCTGAGGCTATGGATTCATTCAAGCTCTCACTCACAAACTTGAGACTTAGAGCCCTTGACCTCACTCCACTCAGACACACTCTCCCATCTGCCCTCACGGCACACAAATCGAGATACGAGGTATCACTCTCGCCTTGTTCTCTTTCAGACTACCGTCACCACCACTGACATGAGCGTCGATGTGTTTACGACAGCTACCACACCAATTGTCAGTCACTCTACATTCTCTCTTTGCCTATATTTTGTAGGATTACTGGTGTCCCTTTTCGTTCAACAATTGATGGTGCACTGAACGCGAAATTTACCATTTACATGAGTCGGTGTCAGTGGCGATTAAAATAGTTGTTCAATATTCAATAATAATAATGGTAAAAAATAAAATTATTTAAATATTGATACAAACACCAGTTCAAAAACTTTCAAAATCCATGTATTAGCAGGGGCATGGAATTGAAGCGTCAAGGATTAGTGTATTGGAAAGAGAATGATTATATAACTTTTTATAAAAAAAAATCATGAAATTGGAAAAATAAAATGGTGAAAGAAGATTTTGAATTCATTAAAGATGAACGGCATAATTTCATATTAGAGGACTACTCCTCACCCCCCGACAACAGCCACCTCCTTGTTCCTTTGGACATTTCCAATTTTGCCCCTTTAATTTTTAGAAATTTCCTACATCAACAAACCAAATATACCCCAATATATATATATATATATATTTAAAAATAAAATATATACTTATTTTATTTTATTAATATAATTTTTTATTTTCTGAAATTTATATTTTTTTTTGCTTTTTGTATATATTTTTTTTTATTTGTTTAATAAATATTACAAATTTCATATTTATTCTTATTTATTTTGTGTTCATTTATTCATTTAATTTTTGTGATTCTTTTTTTAATTTATTTAACACTACTTATGTAAAAAGTTACACTTAAAAATATAAAAAACATAAATTCTAATACATGTTGCCTCCAAAGTCTTTTCTTGGCGCATTTGGTGATATACCCAATATTTCGTACCAATTCTAATTATTTTATAAATTAATTCTATTTGGTAAATTTATATTTTTTTATACATAAGTAGTGTTAATTAAATTAAAAATGAATTAAAAAAATTAAATGAATAAATACGTAATTTATAATATTTATTAACAAAAATAAAAAAATTATAAAATAAAAAAATATAATTAATAAAATGACAAAGGGAATTGTAATTAGTATATAATTATTTTTAAATTAATATATATAAATATAAAATTTTTTCCATGTATAATAATTGAAAGAGTGATAAATTACAAAGGGAATGACATTATGGTCTTTTCGCAGGAAGAGAAAAGGGGGGAGTGGTCAGGAGGGGTGGGATGATCAATTTTCATATTACAATGAAGGTCATAACTTAATATTGCTCGCTGTTCGTAAGACAGAGAATTAATAATTAAGCCAGTGTTTTTAGAATGGAGAAGGATAAAATAGAGAAATAAATATGGTCAAAATCAATTTTGAGCTAAATAAGAAAATTGTTAAAAAATTATGACTATTCATAAAATTAATTAATAACATGTCTTAAATTAAAATAGCTCTGAATATAATTTTTTTTTAATAATTATCTAGATATTAGTAATTATTATTAATTTTTTTTATTGTGATGTGTTTTTCTTTATTTAATTAGTATTGTAATTTTATGAGATTTTATAATTTAATAATGTAAAATAAATAAATTTGTAATTCAAATCTTTTTATTTAAAATAATTATAAATTGAGAGAGATCCACAAAGAAAATAAAATCAGGGTCTATTCTAAGAAAACGCCGTCGTTTCATTTAATTAACGGGGTCTACGCTAAATTCTAATACCCTCGTCTTAGAGAAGTTCTCTGCGACTAAAATTCCATTCACCATCGAACGATCATGATCCTTTCAAAGCACAACCGTTAATTTTAGGATTTCCAGAAATAAAAAAGGAAAAAAGGATGGAAAAAAATCTGGAAGCGACGATCAACGTCACCGTCGCGTCCGACGACATCTTCGTCTCTCTCCCGCCAATCGCGGAACTTCCGTTTCCCGCCAAAACCATCGGTGGAGATGACATCGTACGGCAATGCCACGGGGTGTTACACGACACCCTGTTGGTGGTCCCCACCGTGCTTTTCGTGCTATACCTGGCAGTTCATGCGAAGAAGAATTTGACGAAACTGAGTAATGGGAGATCGTATATTATGATTTCCTATTATGCCCTTCTTTGGGTCGCTTGTATTCTCAATCTCGCTTGGTGCTCTCTTCAGGTCATTTCTGCCCCCCCCCTCTCCAAATTCATTATATATTTTTAATGTATTTTTTCTATTTTTCATATTCATTTTCGAGGTCTGGAGATGAAAAATAGGGAATTGGGATTTAATTTGAGCTTGATAAATGATGAGTGTAAGTGTTTGTTTTTATAAATGTTTGGAGTTTTTGTTTAACTATTGATAATATTTATAATACTATGGTAGGATAGTGAGAGAAAATTTTCCTGTTATTTGGGATTTGCTTTTGGAGCTGAGAAAATAAGAATTTTAGGTTTACTTAATGAAGTGAAGTTTAGATTTGATAAACATGGGATATTTTATATTTGATAAGTGCACTGGATTAATTTATTAAATGATAAAGCTATTTTTTTCTTTGGTCAAGGATGTTTTTTCTGTGTCGTGTTTTTTATTGAGTATCATGTTTGATTGTCTGTTTTCTGTATAATGAGCAGGCTTGGCAGTGCTCTGTTGGGAAGTCAGTTGCTTGGAATCTCCTGTCATTATTTACGGTGGCTGCGATGCTATATTTAGAAATCAGTTTGGTGGCTTTTCTACTTCAGGAAAATTATGCTAGCGGGCTGCAGACTTTAGCACGTACTTTCATAATCTCGGGGATAGTTGTTGGAGTTGATATACTTCTAAAGGTAATGTTGATTTCTGTCTGAATGAGAGTTATTGTGCTTTTGTCTTTGTGTTGATCACATGGCTAACCTTCAGAAATATGGTGTCCCCTCCCTGATGCATTAATCTAGAAATATATGTTATACCGATTTCTGCCTGAATGAGAGTTGTTGTGCATTTGTCTTTGTGTTGATCACATGGCTAACCTTCAGAAATATGGTGTCCGCTCCCTGATGCATTAATCTATAAATATATGTTACACCGATTTTTGTGATCTTGTTACTAATTAAAGCTTTATTTTGCTCATGCTTGGTTAATCAGTGGCAGATATTTGTATGGTCTGATATCTAGGTACTTTCGACTTTCGTATGAATTTTTTTTTGTTTTTTATTATTTTTTGTTTCTTCTGGGTTTCTAGTTTGTTCAATGGAGGCTAGACATAACGATTGTAGATTTTCACTATTGTGAACTGTGATGCTGATGATTAGCTATCCTAAGGCCTTTAACGCTGAACGATTGCTGTGATGGAGATTACGACAGCAGGTCGGGTCTGCAACGGGGATGGTGGTCGTCGTCTTATAGCTATGGTCGGTTTTTGCGGTTGTCGGCTTGTTGTAGCTTTGCTGGTGGTTGGTTTCTTGTAGAGATCAAGTTTGGCTTTTTGGCTCTTTAGTCGATATTAGGGATGTAAACAGGTAGGGTTTGGTGCGGGTTTGCTAATACCAAACCCGCTCCCGTCTTTTCAATAAATTACCAAATCCACACCATGTATGTTGTGGTCTCTAGTTTTTATTACCAAACCCAAAATAATGAATTTACATTGATTTTTTTCTTTTTAATGTCCATGTGTCCTATGATTGACTGTTTTGGGAGAGTTTTACGCGACATCGCGCGTGTAATTCACTCCCTTACACCATTTTATTAATTGTTTTGTCAAGGGTTATTAATTACCACAACTAACAAGTTTATATATTTAAGGACATTTTGAAAGGTCAATAGGCCATTCGTCTTTTCGGTGTAAATACCTGGATATTTATGTATTAGGCTTTCGATCATCATATCAATTATAAAGTAAGTTGTACCATATCTCTCTCCTTTCAATTTTTTTTTTACAGGTGTTAGTCTTTTTTTTAGAAACGTTGGAAACTCCGCCACCAAATCATCCGATGCTGGTTTAAGCGAAGCAAGTAAATTCCCCGACTGTCCCATCCTCTGAACTGAAACCTGAGAGTTGGAGAACCAAATCCCAGACCTTTGCCACCAAGACACACCCCTCGGGGGCGGTGTTGTCTTCTTTATCTATTGATATTTCACATCTAAAAGCAAAAATATTTAACTAACCTCCCTATGTTACTTGTCAACCCACATCTCAAGGTGAGTTTTTAGACGGCTGGATGCTTTCTAAATATATATATATATAATCTCCAAGTTAAAAATTAAATAGATTCACAGATCCATAGGCATGTAATAAGAAGGTGGGCTGCCTCAATGGAACTACATTATTTTATAATTATTTAACAGTAAAATTATTATCCATTAATAAATAAAATATATATATATATTTTTTTCCTGGTTTGTTAATTTAATTTACAAACATAAAATATAATTCATATAAAACTAAAAAAGGTGTGAGGTGTGCCCCACTTCGATTAGATGTGTGTGTCGCCTTGTGCTTAAGCTCAAGGAGGACATTCACATCTCGGTGCGCCTTGCGCTTTTAACAATCCCCAAAACTCACTCGACACAATTATAAAAAAGTGTTAAATCTTGTCATAATCGTGTCACTCTTTTAACATATTATATATGGGATAGGTTCAATGGCACCTCTTTTTTGAAAAAAAATCATCCATAAAATCTTAAAAATTAGATTACATCTCATCTAATGGTTGATATTAAAAGTTAGTTAATTATCTTTTATCAAGGAATTAATTAATAATTAACTAATAAAATTGTGGAGCCCACTATTGATAATTAATTATTTTATCTCTCCTCATTTTCTTTCTTTCTTTCTTTTTTTAATTTTGTCTTCATGAAATTAGATTAAATATATCCAGAAATTTTTTCTATAAAGAATGATATATTATTAAGTGTTGATTTATGCTCAAATTTCTTTCTATTATCTTAGAGAAATTTCTGCCTCTCCTTGTTCATATCAAATCAGCTGTCTATAGAGAGGGTTTTGCTTGAGATTAATTATTTGTAACAAAACAGAAACTATTTGTCTTCAGTAATGGAATTTATTTTTCTTTGAAGTTTCCTTTAAATTTACTTGTTATGCATAGGATCCAGTGAAGAAAATGTTGTTAATTAATTGACGTTATTTCACTAAGTAATGCAGTGGAGAGATTTATGTTTGATATTTTATGCTTTCTCAAAAATCTCCAGTGCTTTTATGATAGGAAAATTGTTACGTGTCATATGAGTTGCGTATTCATAATTGAAAATATATTTTTTGATTCATTCAAATCGAAACTATTAATGGAGGAGAAGAATATGTTATACATGGGGGAGGGAGAGAGAATTTAATACCATTAAATATTAGAGAGGGAAAAAAGGGGGGATAATATGGAGAATTAATGTCTTTTATTTTAAAAAAGAATCCATGTCAGCATTAATATTAACCATTTGATTATTTGTGAATCAAAGACTATGATTTTGTGTATAAAATTATGTTAGAAACGGGGGACTCTTGAACCCATTCATTATAAATATATTTCTTAATATTTTTGTAATACTGCCTACTCAAATAACTAATTTTTGTTCAAAATATCTGAACATTTGTTACATATGGTAAATATGACCCAGGTTTATTAGTTATATAATGCGTCAACCCAATAGGATTAATCGAGTAGTTAATTGTGTTATAAACGGGTTATTAAAGTTTGCTTTGCGGTTAGTGTACGAGAACTATAAAAAAGCTTACTTGATAATTAAATGAGTGACACGGACTAGGTGATATGGATTCCTTGTGATTATTAATCTTGTTATCTTCCCGAACTCACTAACTTCGTATTGTGTTTGTCTTGGCTGGGTTGATGGGCGGCATCATTAATTGCCACCACTGCACTGGTTACTTTATACATCGTATTGTCTTGCTGTCAATCACTTTCTTAGTGCTGTTTAACCATCTTGAATATCAATCTTATAAAAGTTTCAACATTTTTCTTTTTGGATGCCTCATTATCAGGTAATCTACGTCTTTGGATTTGGGTTCCCACTGTTCATTGATGTTGATAATACTCATAGGATGAAGTGGGGCTTGTGGATCATCCACAAATTATTACTTACTGTAGTTTATGGCTTCATCTTATTTGTGCATTTTTCAAAATGGAGAGAGACATTGCCTTGTGAGTACATTTATTTGTATTGTTTGCAGATCATTGTTACGAGAGGCAGATCTAATAAGTAGTTATCTTTTATGATTTGCAGCTAGACCAGCATTTTACCAGTACGTCGTTGTGATGTTTATCGTCAGTGCACTCGCGTTATTTGGTTGTGTGCTTGCTGGAATTGCCGCTGGTTTTGGCATTTGGTACCATAAGATAAAATCTTCATTTACAAAGAAGAGATTTTGCGATACAGTTTAGTACTTAGTGAATGGTTTCTCGTTTCTTTTGCAGGTTATACAACTTGACAGTAATCTGCTATCATTCACTCTATCTTCCATTTCTGTATGCAACATTTCTGGCAGATTTTTTCCAGGTGATCATCTGTATGTAACATTGTTATTAAACAGCTTAATTTTGCTCCTCTTTTTTAAAAATCGAAACTTATGAGCTGTCATAATGATGTTTACAGGAGGAAGATTTTCGACTGGAAAATGCATATTACTCAGAAATGAAAGATGCAGGCTTCTTTGATGCTGATTGGGAATAACAAATTTACTTGAATGGCGCGTTTAAATGTACACACTGTAAATAAATTTGAACAGAATTATTCTTTTAACCTTTATGTTTCCACTTTCCAGCAGCTTCTATTGCTTCACTACTAATATGATTGAGTCGGTAACAGTAATTAAATTGGAAGACGACATTTATAAGATAACATATGATCTACAACATTAGATTATTAATGAATGGGTTTTTTGTGTAAGATAAAAATATTTTTGCACCATATATTTAACCCTAAGGGAAAATGACATTCAACTATCTTATAAATTATCATAATGACACTTTAGTCCCTATAATTTTAAAAATATAAGCTTTAGTTATTCTATTAAATAATTTTCGGTTAATTTTGAATCATTTTTCATCCAATTAATATTAAATGGATGAATACCCTAAAAACTGTTCAAATATAGTAAAATTGTATTTCAAAATTAGATCAAAATTGACTCAATTAACAGAAAATATTTAATGGCGAAGATTAAAATTTGTATTTTCTAAAACTACAGGGATCAAGGCATGCATTTCTAAAACTGTTGGGACTAAAATATCATTATAGCAATTTATAGAATAGTTAAGTGTCATTTGCCTCTAACTCTAATAATAACTTGAACTTAATGAATTATTCTTAATCTAATTGACATATAATACAATTTGTTAGTTAAGAGGAGTATCTTTACATGACTATTGGAAGAGGTTTTGTGTTTTAAGTTTATAATTGCACATACTTGTTTATTCATAGAGAAATTATAGAAATTTAAGTGAATGTTGTGGGGAAGTTGTGATCCTATTCTTTTCTCCAAATGTGGTTACAATTTGCTAGTTGTTTTAACTTTAGTTTAATTAGCTTTCTTAATGTATATTACTTTGTTTAAATAAGATTATGGTTGATATAACTTTAGTACTTGACATAAATAATAATTCTCTATAGGAACATTATTACATTTTATTGCTTATACGATACGTGCATTTGCGTGACTAAAATCGATAATATATTTCATCATTGTCAAACGAAACGAAAAGAGATAGAATCAAACTGATTCCCTAAATATCTTTGTGGATATTCCTCAATATCCTAGCTATTCACGGAATGTGAAAGACATATGAATAAGCATTGCTTCCGAGAATTTCGAGTA
>SKCR01048606.1:0-40278 GCA_019454045.1 Zanthoxylum bungeanum
ATTGCAAAATATTCTGGAAGTGGAGATATTTGATGTGTGGGGTATTGATTTCATGGGACCATTTGTCCATCATTTGGAAACATGTATATTCTGGTTGCTGTAGACTACGTCTCCAAATGGGTTGAAGCAATTGCACTGCCATCCAATGATTCCAAAGTGGTGATCAAATTCCTGAAAAAGAACATTTTTACTCGGTTTGGAACACCTCGAGCAATTATCAGCGATGGTGGCACATTTCATTTCTGCAACAGATATTTTGATGCACTCCTATCCAAATATGGAGTTACTCACAAAGTTGCCACAGCTTACCATCCACAGTCAAATGGACAGGTTGAAGTTTCAAACAGGGAGATCAAAAGAATCCTAGAAAGAACCGTTGGATCAACAAGAAGGGACTGGTCTACAAAATTGGATGATGCATTATGGGCCTACCGAACAGCTTACAAGACACCCATTGGTATGTCCCCATATCGATTGGTGTTTGGGAAAGCATGCCATCTGCCAGTTGAACTTGAACACAAGGCGTACTGGGCACTGAAGAAACTGAATCTTGATTCACAAGCTGCAGGAGAGAAAAGACTTCACCAACTCAATGAATTGGAGGAATTTCGCCTACAGTCTTATGAGAATGCCAAATTATACAAAGAAAAGACTAAAAAATGGCATGACCGAAAAATAGTGCACAGACAGTTGGAACCAAGGCAGCAGGTGTTGTTGTACAACTCGAGGTTAAAACTTTTCCCTGGAAAGTTAAAATCTAGATGGTCCGGACCATTTGTGATCACTCAGATTTTACCATATGGAGCTGTTGAGTTACTGGATCCTAATACCAACAACACATTCAAAGTAAACAATCAGCGTGTCAAGCACTACTGGGGAGAATCATTTGATCGACAAAAAGAAAGTGTCACACTTTCAGATCCAGCATAAACGTTCGAAAAAGTCACGTCTAGCTGACGACAATTAAACTTAGCGCTCGCAGGGAGGCAACCCATGCAATTTTTGTATATATTGTGATTTGGTGTGATTTAATTTTGTGTGTTTAGTTTTTACAGATTTAGTCATTGCAAGATGGAAGAAGCTCTCACAAATCTTCACAAGCAATTTCCTTCTCTCCCTCAAAAATCTCTGATGAAAGTCTACAAAGCTCGCTTAGAACGGATGAGACTACTGACAATACATGGTGTGCCCAATGACATTCGTTGGGTAATTGAAGCACGAGTCCGATTGGCAGGTGAATCCTCTGATTCTTTTATTTCACATCTGCCTGGTTTTGGAAGAAGCACCTATGCAAAGAAACGAAGAGCTAAGCAAATGGGTGTTTGTTACAAATGTGCACGTTGGAATTGCAATACTCGTTGTCGTTCTTTAGGAATGGTGTCTGTTAATCGCGAAGACAAAATTAAATTCATTAGGAATGGCTTGAGTAAGGAGTCTTTAGATGATATATCTTCAACTCTTGAGACGCATCCCAGTGGATATGTTCACATAGACTTTCGCAGATTACATACACAATATCAAAAAGAAAGACAACAATTAAGTCTTGGGAATCTGACTCAAAAAGACCCTGTTTGCCAATTTATAAGAAAATGGATGGGAAGCTTGTCCCTGACACATAGATGTCAATCAAGCCGTTACTTTTCTTGTACATATTATATCTCTTTGTCTTTTCCTAATAATATTGATTTGTTTTGTGATTTTCTTTTCTCCGACAGGATCCAGATTCTTTGACTATCACGATCTTTTGTACTATTATTAATCGTCTTTTGGAAGATACTTGTGCTATTTTTACTAACCCATTTTCAGGTATTATAAATTCAACTCATCATTGTACCTTTGAAGTCATCCAGAGTTGAGAAAAAAAATACATAGAAAAATGGAAGCCACCTCAAGAAGACGAGTTGAAAACATTTGTGTGTTTTGCGGTAGTAGTGTTGGTACTAAACCACAATACATAGAAGCGGCACAGGAGTTGGGTCGAGTATTAGCTGCAAGGAATATGCACTTAATATATGGCGGAGGAAATCTTGGATTAATGGGGATCGTTTCAAAGGCCGTACAGGAAGGAGGCAGTCATGTTTTGGGAATCATCCCAAAACCCTTAGCTGAGGCAAATCTTATTGAACCAACTAACGGAGAGGAACTGATCGTGCCAGGTATGTCTGAACGTCTGGTAGAAATGATTAACCGTGTTGATGCTTTTATTGCTTTGCCAGGTGGTTTGGGTACATTGGAGGAAATTTTTATTGTACTATCTTGGGCGAACCTGAACATACACCAGAAACCAATTGGACTGCTTAACGTTGATGGATTTTATGATTTTCTTTGTGTGTTTCTTGATGATGCCCGGAGAAATGGATTCATTTCAAAACCTATGAAAGAACTCCTCTTCACTGCCAGACTTGCTCCAGATCTAATTGACCAACTCATAGCCTATGAACCACAAATTGACCCTATCATTTCAAAGATAAATTGGTCTGGGGACGATCGTGGTAAGAGACGTCGGGTTAATCTGGATCTTAACCTTTAATTTCCTGTAGAATTTCAGTTAACCAGGTATTATCCTTCTAACTCTTCTTCTACTGTTTAAGACATTGGGGACAATGTCTCATTTAGGTTTGGGGGAGGGATTTAGTTGATTGTACCTTGTTTTTTAGTTATATGTTGTTTTTATTTTTAGTCCAAATTTTTCGAAAAATACAAAAAAATTGAAAAATTTTCAAAAATTACAAAAATATTTTGCATTTTTGTGTTTTTATTTTGACTAAAAAGGTGGAATTGGTAAGAGATAGCCGAGTAAGGAATTTCCGCTCCTGAGACGTATCTCAAACCTATTTCGAAATAAGTTAATTTTTGTTTTCATTTTGAATTATTTAATTTGTGAATTCTCCTTAACACTGACTAAAATGAATCTTCATATGTTCAGTTGACAGGTATTATGAACTTACATGGAAACATACAGTCATGAGCTAAAATTGAAAAGTTTGTAATATTCAGTGCTATAGTTTAATTGGAGGAAGCATCTCTAAATAGTGATGGAGTAAAAAAAAAAAAAAAAAAAAAAAAAAAAAAAATCCGAGATCCGAGTTATTAAGTCTGTAAGGGTATTTTAATACCTAGTGCCCTAAAACCAACTGGTTTGGGAGTCATTGGCCCAAAGCTCGTTACATGGATCGAAGATGCTGCAAAAATAATATATATATCTGAAGTCTGAGTAATTAAGTTCGTAGGGGTGTCTTAACACCTGGTGCCCTAAAACCAACTGGTTTGGGAGCCACCGACCCAAAGCTCGCTACATAGACGGAAGGTATTGTATATAAATAAAAAATAGAGAAAAAAAAATCAAAGAAAAAATCAGAAAAAATCAGAAAATTATTCCATTGCTATAAAAAGGTGTGAAATCTGATAGAACTTTAGGACAAAAATATTACTCTCTTATCAACTGCACTTATGACTGTTGTGGGCAAAAATGAGTTGATTAATATTTTGTTTGCTGTGTATATGAGAATGGTAAAAATAATCGGAGAATTTACTTATTTAGTAATTTAGAAAGAAACAAAACAACTAGTAACTTGGAGTAGAATTTTCACCTGATTAGTCACTAACTTTCTTTATTCTCTTTTCGCTTGTCTTTTTGCTTTTGTGTGCATTAGTTTTAATACATTTTTACTTTTGTAAAATGTTTGTGGGTATCATTGCTGTAAACCCTCACGAGACTACACTCGTCCACTAGGGACACCTAGGGGTTTAAAGGCTTGTTGCATATGCTAAATGCAACCGTGATCCCTACGAAAGTGGCTTAGTTAAATTTTGTTATGTTATTTTATTTTGTATTTTGCTCGAGGACTAGCAAAATGTTAGGTTTGGGGGTGTGATGAGTGGTATTTATATCACTATTTCCCACTCATTTAACTTAATATTTTGTATAGTTTCTTGAGTTTTATGAACGTTTTGATGTGTTTTATTGTTATCTTGCAGATAAATAAAGTTTGGACAGCACTGGAGGCAATTTGGGGCAAAACCGGACAAAAATGCGTCAACAGGGATATTTTGGTCTCTTCTTCGCGTCGCGACGCTGAGCACAGCGCGCCGCGACGCCCAGCGTGTGCCGGTTCTGCTAAAATGCGCCATGGTCAACGGGTCAACAATTTGAAAAGTTTGACTTTGCTAAAATGCGCCGTGCCACGTGTCACCATCACATCCGATCTGCTAACATGCGCCGTGCCACGTGTCATCATCATATGCTGCCGACACTCTGACATGACACGTGTCGCCTCGTCATCAGCCATGTCATCGGTCAACGAGTCAACCATGCCACGTGTCATGCCACGTCATCAGACACGTCAGCAAGTCAACCGAGTCAACATGCCACGTCAGCCTCAGCCAATCAGAATTTGACACGTGTCGCCACGTGTCGCAATCCTATTGTGCCGACAAATGCAACACACGCCTACGCCACGTCAGCGCCACGTCATCGCCACGTCATCAATGACGTCATCACAATAATTGAGAATTAGCCGCCTTGACACGTGTCAGTTGCACAGTCAGCCGCCTTGCTACGTGTCGCCGTCTCATTGTGCCACGTCGACAAATTGCGCGTCGCGACGCCGAGCGACTTAGCGTCGCGACGCTGGAACAGTAACAAACAGTGAATTTATTTTACTATAAATAGAGGCCGAATTTTCAGTTTTTAGTACACCTTTTCTCTCACTCCTTCTATGTAATTAGGGAGTTTCTCTCTCTAGAATTTTCATTTTTATTTTTTTTTACTTTTTACTTTTGTAATAATTTTAATTACGTTTTGTAATAATAGTAATCTACTTTCTTATTTTACAGTTTTTACTATTCACTATGCGGAGGTAACTTCCCTATGCTAGGGTGAAAGGTAATTATTTTACTATTGCTATTTAGATTAATCTCCCTTAAAAATAATATATTTACTATTTAAAATTCTGATTAATAAAGGAATACCGCTATATTGGTCGGTTGGTAATTTAATTTTAATCTGGTTTAAACCTGACTAATCAAAGAATACCGCTATATTGGTCGGTTGGTAAATTTATTTTCTGTTGGTTTGAACCTGATTAATAAAGGAATACCGCTATATTGGTCGGTTGGACAAATATTACCACCTATATGGCTGGTTGGACTTAATTTGACTTAATCAGGATACCGCCAGATTGGTCGGTTGGTAAAATATATTATCACAGTTTATATATTATTTTATGGGAGATATCTAAATTAGTAGTAGTAAAAGTAATTCCTTTTGCCTTAGCATTTTTATTTCATTTGTAATTTACTTTTTAGCATTTTAATTCACAGCAATTACTTTTCAGCATTTTCATTTTATGTCTTTTAAGTTTTTACTAGCCCTAGCTATGTGTCATAACTAAGTTAGTAATCTAGGGTTGTGATGAAATCCAGTATCACCGGTTTATAAGGGTTAAATTATAATTTGGGTAATATAAAGATTTATTTATTGAGTCTTAATCTTAATGCTTTTTATTAATTGGCCACTAATAAAATTGATAAGGTAAACTTGAAATGAACTAGACATAGGGATTTTAGGTTTAAGACCTCAGACTCAATAACCCACGATCTTCCTTGAGGATAGATAACCCTTTAATAGATTTCCTTACAGGATAGGAATATACCTGTTGGGCGGGGGTAGCCATAATTGGAACTTAATATTAATGAATCCAGTTAATTTGATTAACATAGACATATGGTTTAATTAAGTTAAATTGGATATTTGTAATTGACCATCGGAAGAGGCTTTTACATAATTTAGTGTTCCAGGTTAATAAATCAATATTTTACCCAATTATAAGATAACAACTTCATCTTTAAATAATATTGGAATAAATCACAACCCTAGATAGTTTTAATATTGAATTTTCTCAAAATATCTTTTCAACCAATTTTAGTTACTTGCCTTTAAATTTAGAATCGTCACCTTTTCAAATCAATCAAACAACCTGTTAGATACTGGTAATCATTTGGCCCAATAAATTGATAACAAAAAGGTTTTAAGTCCTCGTGGATCGATACTTTTTATACTACTTGAACGATACGTACGCTTGCGTTATACGTGTGTGTTTACGCCGGTCAACGGGGCATAGCCATATTAGTCATGGCAGCAGTCAAGGCTTGCAACTGTTCAGTAATCTTGGCGAAGCCACTTTCCAACTGATCTATCCGGGATACCTCAGTATCTGATTCACTCATGTCTGTTCTCGGTATTTTGGTGAGTCTTCCCTTTTTTCTAACCAACGGGAATCTATGATGGCTTTTAGAACACAATGGTTAACATGATGTATGTATGCATGATGTGCATAAGAAGTATATAACATATATTAAATCAAATAATTCTCAAACAAATCGGCCTATTATCATTTTAGAAGTTTTTGGGACAACTGTCATAAGAGTGAACCCGTCCCAGTTTAAATGGCCTAACGAGTTCATGTCTTATGGCAAAGAGCCCAACTAAATCCAAATGATAAAATTCCGAACACAATCATAAAATGGCCCATTGTTATTTAGAAACCTTTTGGCCCAATCGTCATAAGATGTGTTCTTGTCCCAGTTTAAATGGCCCAACAAGCCCATATCCCATGATAAGTGGTCCAAATGGATCCAAACAACGATGTTCTCAAACACAAGCAAGATGATGCAAACATGACATAATAATTTTTTTACAAAGAGGCCCATCAATATTTCAGAAGCTTTTGGCCTAATAGTCATACGGTGCGAACTTGCCCCAGTTTAAATGGCCCAGCAAGCCCGCATTTCTGACAATAGTCCAACTGCATCCAAATGAGGATGGTCCACAAGCACATACACAAGGAAATAATTGCTACTTTAACCATATAAACCAGTCTATGGGTGGGTTTGCAAGAGTATGGACAAAGGCTCTCACTGGCGAAGGATAGCCCACAACTAGGTCTCCCCACTCAAGGGTTCAAGTGACCAAGTGAGCGTATCCCTTTTTATACACTAAGTTACGTGCCAATGAGCTATGGTGTGTGACGGACTGTCAAATGGATTTCCCGTTGTAGATTCCCCAGAGGGAAGGTGGAGCGAGGCTCACTTAAGTACCCAAGCCTCTTAGGCTCTTATCGCTTGGTGTCAGGAATAAACAACGAGTCCTCCAAATTAGTCCATCACAAAGGCTACAAGTAGATGGTCATGTAGGTATCCTCACAGCTTTTCCTTCTAGAAAGGTAGTGAGTGAAGGAAGACACCAAACCATTACCTAGCCTTAAAGTGCCCTTGATTAAACTCTCACTTATCCACTATAGACATGGCCAATTAAAACATAGATCCACTCATTACAAGACAATATTTCGGGGCCAATTCTCACATCCCCAGTGGAGTCGCCAGACTGTGGGACACAGAACCTGGGCGACGCCGTTCCTAGGCTCGCGGCCTAGTTGGGAAGGATTACATAACATGGAGTCGCCACCCGGTGTGAACCGGGACAAAGATTTAAGGCCGCACTCACCCCTCGCAAGGGAAGACCTCAAACCGTTGGGTTCGGAATGGTCCCTTACTTATGTCACTTGTAATGAAAGGATTCATGTAATAATTTAACTAAGCTTAAGTAACACTTATTTCCAATAGTATCATGCTTCTAAATTCTCATATGCAAAATAAAACTTATGTGTACGCTTTTACATATATCTCATATTTAAAATTGCATGCTTAACATATATCAAGATAGCAACGAACATACAAATTTACATATCACATTCAGGAAAACGCAAGCACACATATGGGCACTTTTCCAAGCGGTACGTGGAATTGTAGCCCAAGTACAGACCGCACTACCGTCCATTCGGAATCGGCTACGGAATTTACGTCTGGGTTTCCATCCGATATACCGCAAGAAATAATACTCAAATGTTATCATGACATAAGCATACGAATTGTGACACATTTGCATAAGAAAGATCAACCAATAGGCAATTATGCATGAATATAATAGGACAGACTCAGTTCAGTGTGTGCACGTTCGTGTAGCGTTCGTAAACGCGTTCGAACGGAAATGAAACAGAATGCTCACGTTCGAGTAGCGTTCGTAAACGCGTTCGAACGGAGATGAGACAGAAAGCTCACGTTCGTATGGCGTTTGTTAACGCGTTCGAACGGATACGAGACCTGACACATAATAAGGCAAAAACACATGCGCGTTCGAGTTGCGTTCGTGAACGCGTTCGAACGGAAACGGACCTGATGCATGAAATATGATGCAATAAATAGAAAATAAAGGGGCGCGGCGAAGCACTGCCGTAAAGGTGACCTTTTGGGGCTCTTGATCTCTCAAAGAGAGGACCTTTAGACCAACATGCTAAGCCCATGCGCATCACGTCACACATACAAGACTAGAACCAATCATATCAACCAAGTATGCCCGATTGAACACATCTCACATCCAATCTGAACACACGTCAACCGGCGCGGCAAAGCATTGTGGAAAAGGGGGCTTTTAGCCCCTCCCCATATGGGGTCTCACATCACACTTACTAAGCCCATGCGCTCGATTGACTTATACATACAAAAATGAAGATAATAATATCAAACTAAGTATGCTCGATTGAACGTATCTTGCGTCCAACCGAACATACATCAACCGGCGCGGCGAAGTAGTGTCACGAAGGTGGCCTTTTCGGCTCTTTGTCTCACAAATGGAGGACCTTTGGACTAACTCACTAAGCCCATGCGCTTGGTTGAATCATACAAAGATAAACAATATATTGAATTCAAGAGAAAACTAAATAAACAAAAAAAAGCAACACAACGAAAGAGAGATGGTGCCGTTTACTCAAGCGGTACGTGGAGTTGTGGCCCGAGTACAGATCATATTACCGTCCATTCGGAATCGGCTATGAAATTTATGTCCGGGTTTCCATCCGATATACCGCGAGAGTTGACACATCTCTCATTCATCCAATGCCCACAACATATTACATCTCATAATTCATGCATATTTATATACTCAAAAATCACAACACACATTTTAACATTACAATCATACAAGAAATACTTAATAAATAATGCGGAAAAGGAAAACAAGTGTGAAAGATACCCTCAG
The DNA here is from genome assembly GCA_019454045.1 of Zanthoxylum bungeanum. Taxonomy (NCBI): domain Eukaryota; kingdom Viridiplantae; phylum Streptophyta; class Magnoliopsida; order Sapindales; family Rutaceae; genus Zanthoxylum; species Zanthoxylum bungeanum. The sequence continues at coordinate 9,095 of SKCR01048606.1, forward strand.
GTCTAACCTTTTAAGCCGTCTCTCGGACTCACGTTCCACGAAGATCGAAAGGGGGGTAAAGCTCCGCAACTTTTCTGGTCCCTGGTTCAACGTCCTAGCTCACTGCTTCGCTGCTTTGCTTATTGTTCGAACTCCGTTCTGCTCCTATTCGGCTCCTGTTTTGCTGCTCACTGCACGGGCTACCTGTTTCAATGTTTTCAAAGAACTATTCCAAGTTGTGTGGGTTCTTAGTGCAATTAAAAGTGATTATTTTTGAGATTATCTATGTAGTTTTCCAAGTTACTGTTTTTTAAGGATTTGGGCTGCTGCGTTTGTGTGGTTTTCGGTGATGTATGGAGGTTTAGAGGGACTGGTTTTCGGTGGTGATTAGGGATTGTTTTGGGGCTTGTAGTTTCGGTGGTGATTAGGGCGGTTACTTGTGGTAGATTCGGCTATGGAGGAGATGGTTGAGGTTCTTTTGTTCTCTTTTCGTGTGTGTATGAAGTGTTTTCTCTTTTTGTCTGTTTTGGGTGTGAATTGTGTTGTCTCAAGGAGAGGAATGGCCTTGGTTAGGGGTTGTTTATATAGAGAATGGCTAGGGTTTACAAGGGAAGGGATTTGTGCATTAAACTAGGATATGATTTAGTTTTAAACAAGGAAATCAAAGGATTGAGGGGGGGACAAAATATTTTACTTTAGGAAGTTGTAATATTTAGTTTGTGTTGGTTTAGGAATACAAATATTTTATATTGGTAAGTATCTTATTAGATTAGGAAGTCAAATATATGATTGGCTTTAATTGGTTATGATTGATTTTAATTTGGTATGATTGTATTTTGATTTAGTATGTGATTTGTTTAATTTAGGCATGATTTTAGTTTAAGTTGGTAACTGTTTATTTTAATTGGTAAATGATTTAAATGTTTTATTTAATGTTTAATATTTAATTTAATATTTAATTATTTAATTTGGGATGTGTTTTATGGGCTTTGGGGAGCTAAATGGGCTGGATGTGAGGCTAGCAGCAAAACCAGAATTACCGACACCGTTCGAACGCTTCCTTGAACGCGACACGAACGCCCGCAATCTGTTTTCCGTTCGAACGAAGTAGCGAACGCAGCACTAACGAAGACAGTGAGCTTGTTTATTCTGAATTCCCCTTCCGACGTCCGTTTCCCGTGACCTCCGTGACTTAAAAGGTAGTGTCTCCAAAATGAGACTCATCATAGGGACTTATGCGTAAAAATGCAGTGCCTACACTTGTCCCATTATTCTTTACTATGGACTGACCTTCAACAAGATGTCGTGACGGTCTGTACGTTCCTCCTCTTTCACACATAAGATGACACTGGCATCTTGCCACCTTTTAAATTAGCAGAATTTTTAATCACTATCACAATATTATTTTCTAAACCAACTCTTTTCGCCCAATTTATCATATCTTCTCTACTTTCAAATGTCTACATAAAAAATATAACGAAAATGTATAAATAATAAATATGCATAATTTCTCTACTTTAAAAAAAGTAACGAATATACATAATACAACGATAATAACTAACCTGGTCTGTAGTAAATTCAGTTGTATAATCACGATTATTGTTGGAGATGCTTTCCCCACTTAGAACATCATTTTCACATGACCAACTATCTGAAAATGAGCCCAAGTTATAATTATCCATAATGTTTTACCAATATGATAACTCTATTATAAGAAAAGAAAATGATATGTTGAAAGGGAATGAGTAAATGATACAAATTACCTATTTATATAAGAAGTAAACACAAATAAAACAAATAACTTTTAATAAAGTAAAAGTAAATATGGATACTGACTTACGAAATTAAATAATACAAACAACTTTTAATAAATAAAATATAAAATCAAAATCAAAATCTACACTATTTTTAATAAAGTAAATTTTTTTAATAAAGTAAAAGTAGATATGGATACTGACTCACGAAATTAAATAAGACAAACAACTTTTAATAAAGTAAAAATAAAATCAGAATCAGAATCAAATAGATTATGTCAAAATTTATTTTATAAACTGATTTTGTAAAATTTTAAATAATCAAAAAATTAAATTAATAAATAGTAAATTTGTAATATTTATTAAACAAATAAAAAATAGAAAAAATACAAATTTGAAATTTAAATCCCAAAGAAAATTATGTCATAGTTTTGCTAGGGCGCACAACTATACCAGGGGAAGGAAATTTTTTACTTAAATAAGGGCAAATTTGGAATTTCCGGAGAGACAAGAGGGGGGTGCATGTCAGGGGGGTTAGAGTAGTAGTTTTCATTTAAATTTAAATTTAAATTTTATGTTTGTTTTAATTTAATAAAATTTAAAGAAATAAATATTTTTATTATATTTATTTGATAATTGTATGGGCCAAATTTGGTCCAAGGGTAAAACTGTCTTTCACCTTAAGCCCATCAGCATGTTAGGCCCGAAAATAAGGACCAAAGCCCAAAGAATTATGTATTATTTGATTACAATTAAATCATAAACTAATGACCACTCCACCTAACTCTAGCATTAGTCACCCACCACTCCACTTAACCTAATTCTAGCACTAAACCCCACCACTCCACTTAACCTAATTGTAGCACTAATCCTCACTTACTCCAAAACCATTACCAAATACACCAACATTAGATCATGTTTTATCTATAAATATGAAAAGAATACGGGAAGAAGTCATTCAAGTCTCATTTCTCTCACCCTAATACTTCATACTCTCAATCCTTGATCCCTTCATATATTACACGGCCCTCACGGCCAAACAAAGGAAGTAGAGGTAATATTCAACCTTGCTTTCCCACTTTACAAATTTATTTCGTGCCACTGACTTGGGCGTCGGAGTGTCCCCGGCACCCACCACACCGGTGGAAGTCTACTCCCGCTCACTCTACCTTTGTCTTGCAGGATTGCTAGTGCCTAACCTACAAATTCTGATTGAGGACCTCGGCCGAAATCCAGCGTCCACAATAATAATATCTAATTATAATTTTTTTTTAAATTTAATTTATATTTTTTAAAATTATTTTTAAAAAAATTGAACCGGAACTGTCCGGTTCGGAACCGAACCAAAATGGTGGCCAAGTCTAGACCAGACAGGTCGATCCCTGACAGTGGCGGAGCCAGGGATTCAACACAAAAGGGGCTAAGTTAAAAAGTTCAGTAAAAAAAAAGTACCAAAATTTTGAACTTCATTGATATATTTTCATTCAATACATTTACAATTGTCTCTAATTTATGTTGCCTCCAAAGCCTAGACGCATACTCATGACCATCAAGATATTCTGCTACTTTATGATTATGGAAACCACATGTAACCTTTAATCCCCACATAACACTGTCGGGAGGTATTGGTATACCTCACAGCTCAAATGGGCATTCACATTTTCTTGTCCCATTATTCTTTACTATGGATTGACCTTCAACAAGATGTCGTGACGGTCTGTACGTTCCTCCTCTTTCACACATAAGATGACACTTTGGCATCTTGCCACCTTTTAAATTAGCAGAATTTTTAATCACTATCACAATATTATTTTCTAAACCAACTCTTTTCGCCCAATTTATCATATCTTCTCTACTTTCAAATGTCTACATAAAAAATATAACGAAAATGTATAAATAATAAATATGCATAATTTCTCTACTTTAAAAAAAGTAACGAATATACATAATACAACGATAATAACTAACCTGGTTTGTAGTAAATTCAGTTGTATAATCACGATTATTGTTGGAGATGCTTTCCCCACTTAGAACATCATTTTCACATGACCAACTATCTGAAAATGAGCCCAAGTTATAATTATCCATAATGTTTTACTAAGATGATAACTATATTATAAGAAAAGAAAATGATATGCTGAAAGGGAGTGAGTAAATGATATAAATTACCTCTTTATATAAGAAGTAAATACAAATAAAACAAATAACTTTTAATAAAGTAAAAGTAAATATGGATACTGACTTACGAAATTAAATAAGACAAACAACTTTTAATAAATAAAATATAAAATCAGAATCAGAATCTACACTATTTTTAATAAAGTAAATTTTTTTTAATAAAGTAAAAGTAGATATGGATACTGACTCACGAAATTAAATAAGACAAACAACTTTTAATAAAGTAAAAATAAAATCAGAATCAGAATCAAATAGACTATGTCAAAATTTATTTTATAAACTGATTTTGTAAAATTTTAAATAATCAAAAAATTAAATTAATAAATAGTAAATTTGTAATATTTATTAAACAAATAAAAAATAGAAAAAATACAAATTTGAAATTTAAATCCCAAAGAAAACTATGTCATAGTTTTGCTAGGGCGCACAACTATACCAGGGGAAGGAAATTTTTTACTTAAATAAGGGCAAATTTGGAATTTCCGGAGAGACAAGAGGGGGGTGCATGTCAGGGGGGTTAGAGTAGTAGTTTTCATTTAATTTAAATTTAAATTTTATGTTTGTTTTAATTTAATAAAATTTAAAGAAATAAATATTTTTATTATATTTATTTGATAATAATATCTAATTATAATTTTTTTTTTAATTTAATTTATATTTTTTAAAATTATTTTTAAAAAAATTGAACCGGAACTGTCTGGTTCGGAACCGAACCAAAATGGTGGCCAAGTCTAGACCAGACAGGTCGATCCATGACAGTGGCGGAACCAGGGATTCAACACAGGAGGGGCTAAGTTAAAAAGTTCAGCAAAAAAAAGTACCAAAATTTTGAACTTCATTGATATATTTTCATTCAATACATTTACAATTGTCTCTAATTTATGTTGTCTCCAAAGCCTAGACGCATACTCATGACCATCAAGATATTATGCTACTTTATGATTATGGAAACCACATGTAACCTTTAATCCCCACATAACACTGTCGGGAGGTATTGGTATACCTCACAGCTCAAATGGGCATTCACATTTTCTTGTCCCATTATTCTTTACTATGGATTGACCTTCAACAAGATGTCGTGACGGTCTGTACGTTCCTCCTCTTTCACACATAAGATGACACTTTGGCATCTTGCCACCTTTTAAATTAGCAGAATTTTTAATCACTACCACAATATTATTTTCTAAATCAACTCTTTTCGCCCAATTTATCATATCTTCTCTACTTTCAAATGTCTACATAAAAAATATAACGAAAATGTATAAATAATAAATATGCATAATTTCTCTACTTTAAAAAAAGTAACGAATATACATAATACAACGATAATAACTAACCTGGTTTGTAGTAAATTCAGTTGTATAATCACGATTATTGTTGGAGATGCTTTCCCCACTTAGAACATCATTTTCACATGACCAACTATCTGAAAATGAGCCCAAGTTATAATTATCCATAATGTTTTACTAAGATGATAACTATATTATAATAAAAGAAAATGATATGCTGAAAGGGAGTGAGTAAATGATATAAATTACCTCTTTATATAAGAAGTAAATACAAATAAAACAAATAACTTTTAATAAAGTAAAAGTAAATATGGATACTGACTTACGAAATTAAATAAGACAAACAACTTTTAATAAATAAAATATAAAATCAGAATCAGAATCTACACTATTTTTAATAAAGTAAATTTTTTTAATAAAGTAAAAGTAGATATGGATACTGACTCACGAAATTAATAAGACAAACAACTTTTAATAAAGTAAAAATAAAATCAGAATCAGAATCAAATAGACTATGTCAAAATTTATTTTATAAACTGATTTTGTAAAATTTTAAATAATCAAAAAATTAAATTAATAAATAGTAAATTTGTAATATTTATTAAACAAATAAAAAATAGAAAAAATACAAATTTGAAATTTAAATCCCAAAGAAAACTATGTCATAGTTTTGCTAGGGCACACAACTATACCAGGGGAAGGAAATTTTTTACTTAAATAAGGGCAAATTTGGAATTTCCGGAGAGACAAGAGGGGGTGCATGTCAGGGGGGTTAGAGTAGTAGTTTTCATTTAAATTTAAATTTAAATTTTATGTTTGTTTTAATTTAATAAAATTTAAAGAAATAAATATTTTTATTATATTTATTTGATAATAATATCTAATTATAATTTTTTTTTAAATTTAATTTATATTTTTTAAAATTATTTTTAAAAAAATTGAACCGGAACTGTCCGGTTCGGAACCGAACCAAAATGGTGGCCAAGTCTAGACCAGACAGGTCGATCCCTGACAGTGGCGGAGCCAGGGATTCAACACAGGAGGGGCTAAGTTAAAAAGTTCAGCAAAAAAAAGTACCAAAATTTTGAACTTCATTGATATATTTTCATTCAATACATTTACAATTGTCTCTAATTTATGTTGCCTCCAAAGCCTAGACGCATACTCATGACCATCAAGATATTCTGCTACTTTATGATTATGGAAACCACATGTAACCTTTAATCCCCACATAACACTGTCGGGAGGTATTGGTATACCTCACAGCTCAAATGGGCATTCACATTTTCTTGTTCCATTATTCTTTACTATGGATTGACCTTCAACAAGATGTCGTGACGGTCTGTACGTTCCTCCTCTTTCACACATAAGATGACACTTTGGCATCTTGCCACCTTTTAAATTAGCAGAATTTTTAATCACTATCACAATATTATTTTCTAAACCAACTCTTTTCGCCCAATTTATCATATCTTCTCTACTTTCAAATGTCTACATAAAAAATATAACGAAAATGTATAAATAATAAATATGCATAATTTCTCTACTTTAAAAAAAGTAACGAATATACATAATACAACGATAATAACTAACCTGGTTTGTAGTAAATTCAGTTGTATAATCACGATTATTGTTGGAGATGCTTTCCCCACTTAGAACATCATTTTCACATGACCAACTATCTGAAAATGAGCCCAAGTTATAATTATCCATAATGTTTTACTAAGATGATAACTATATTATAAGAAAAGAAAATGATATGCTGAAAGGGAGTGAGTAAATGATATAAATTACCTCTTTATATAAGAGGTAAATACAAATAAAACAAATAACTTTTAATAAAGTAAAAGTAAATATGGATACTGACTTACGAAATTAAATAAGACAAACAACTTTTAATAAATAAAATATAAAATCAGAATCAGAATCTACACTATTTTTAATAAAGTAAATTTTTTTAATAAAGTAAAAGTAGATATGGATACTGACTCACGAAATTAAATAAGACAAACAACTTTTAATAAAGTAAAAATAAAATCAGAATCAAATAGACTATGTCAAAATTTATTTTATAAACTGATTTTGTAAAATTTTAAATAATCAAAAAATTAAATTAATAAATAGTAAATTTGTAATATTTATTAAACAAATAAAAAATAGAAAAAATACAAATTTGAAATTTAAATCCCAAAGAAAACTATGTCATAGTTTTGCTAGGGCACACAACTATACCAGGGGAAGGAAATTTTTTACTTAAATAAGGGCAAATTTGGAATTTCCGGAGAGACAAGAGGGGGGTGCATGTCAGGGGGGTTAGAGTAGTAGTTTTCATTTAAATTTAAATTTAAATTTTATGTTTGTTTTAATTTAATAAAATTTAAAGAAATAAATATTTTTATTATATTTATTTGATAATAATATCTAATTATAATTTTTTTTTTTAAATTTAATTTATATTTTTTAAAATTATTTTTAAAAAAATTGAACCGGAACTGTCCGGTTCGGAACCGAACCAAAATGGTGGCCAAGTCTAGACCAGACAGGTCGATCCCTGACAGTGGCGGAGCCAGGGATTCAACACAGGAGGGGCTAAGTTAAAAAGTTCAGCAAAAAAAAGTACCAAAATTTTGAACTTCATTGATATATTTTCATTCAATACATTTACAATTGTCCTCGACGAGCTTTCATATGTTGAAAACGTTGGATAATTACTTCATTATCAATATTACAAAAAATATCATTTTCTATGTATACTACTAGACTATCATTCAACCATTGATCTCCCATCCGATTTCGCAATCGATTTTTCACAAAATGCATAGTTGAAAATGATTTGTATTAAATGATTTGTATTACAACATCAATCCCCAAAACCAACAAGACTGCAAGACATGATTGTGAAGCGTTGATACTACACTTGTATTACATGATTTGTATTTTTAATAATGTAGAATAAGAAGTGATACTACACTTGCAAGACAGGATTGTGAAGCGTTGTCAGTTTTTGAAGTTAAAAAGGTTATCACGGTTTGGATTAATTTCTAAGAATCAACAGTACAAAATAAAATGTATATGAAACTTGAGAAGAAGCAACTGACTATATAAAATGCACGAAAAAGAAACAAAATTTATATGAAAATTCATCAGCACCAAAACGTGTTTCCTATTTTATTATTATTATTATTATTATTATTAATTTTTTTCTACGCAAATAAAGTGAAACCCACAATTTCAATGATGCCATCAAATTAAGTAATTAACAAATGTACAAAATAAACACAACCCATTAACGATTAACCCATTTCAAGCATCAAATTGAAAACAAAAAAAAAAAAAAAGAAAGATATTTGCTAATTTGCATAAAATTTGCAATCGAAAATGGGTTTTACTAGGGTTTAAGTATGTGATATTAATTGTAGTAATGATGATTAACAAAAAAAATTTAAAAAAAAAAAGAAAAAAGAAAGATACCAGGGTCCAGAGGCTGTCGGCTGAGTTGCTGAGTTGCTGCGAAGAACTGAAGATGAAGGGCACTGTCGGCTGTACTTTGAAAAAATAACAATTTTTTTCCTTAAGTTTGTTAAATTGATAATAACCGAACCAATATATCATATGATATAATATCTTACATTGATAATTAGCCATTTTTTTATTATATATATATATATATATATATATATATATATATATAATATATATATATATATATATATATATATATATTCATATAACAACACTTCCCATGTATTTACATGGCATAAATTGATTAGTTTAAGGTCCTCTTTCACTTTTATTCAACTAATCAACCCATGTCATATTGTCATGTAAAGGTTTTTACAATTGATTGACTACTGTCCGGCCAAGATAAATATCACTATTTTTAAATGATTGAGAAGTGATAGTTTACTCTCATTTTATCTCATCAATTTCCACTTATCAATTATCACAATTATTTCCCAAAATTACCATTTAGAAAATAAAAAAATAATTAATTTTCTCTCTCTCTCTCTCTCTTCATTAAAACGTATTTAGTATTTACCCAAATTGAGCGACTGATGCTCTCTTCTCCTCCGACATCTTCTCCACAATCACCACTCACTCTTCTAGCTCACAAAGATAAAGGATTGTTCCTGCTTGTTACCATCTTAGCATTTGTCTTTTGCTTATACTATCGCAAGTCTAAGAAACACACGCTAATATCTAGTTCATGACCTAAGTCTCATTACGGTTATTACTGAGCATTTAGTTACAATATGCAAATTTTGAAAATATTTAGAGTCAACAAAGCCCACAACCACAAGGAAACAATAATCAAATTTGTGTCACCATTCTTCTGTTTTATTAGATGCCATAGCCATCTTTATTACAATTTCACCCATATCCAAAGTCAATCCCCCAATTTTGCTTTATTTTTTCTTCCTCATATGTTTATTTATTCCCTATAAAAAAAAAAATACACTTTTTGTGTATTTTTTGAATTAGATCTACAATTTTTTCATAAATAAATTATATTTTGTTATTTTAGTGAAAGGTATACGGTAATATTTATTTTTAAAAAGGATAATTATGAAAATAAAGAAAATTATTTAAAAAGTGGGGGCGAGGTTGGGCCAAATTGAGGGGCCGATAACATTAAATGATTTTATAGAGGATTGTTAAGAAGTTATTTGGGTTGGGCTCAGTTTTTAGTTATCGGGCCTAACCAAAGGCCACATACAATCCCACGTGGGCTTTAATTTATTGGCCCACCAAATCAGACCCAAAAGTGTAAAAGAACGGCGTCGTCCCGTCCCATAACGAGCAAGCAATGGTTACCGTTGTCAACTTCTTGCCGCATCGCGCCCAGAGAAAGAGAGAGTACAACGTTGAAGAGAATACCGCGCATCAAGTTCCCTCAAAGACCCAAAAAAACTTCGGGTACGTCTTTTGTCTCTTCACTTTATAGATCTTTTGGGTTATCGTTTTTATTGTTTCCTTTCAATTTGATCCAGTGCTTCATAAATCATGTTTTTATTTATTTATTAAAAATTTTATTTAGAGATTTTGGGTTTTTGCTTCGGAGAAGGTCCTTACTAGCATATAATTAGAAGAAATTAATAATGACTGTATAGGTTCATTTTTATTACTATCCTATCGTGGGAATTAGTAATGTTTTGTTTAGATGGTGCTAATAAAGTATAGAGTTATTTATTTTGAAGATTCTGCAGCTCAGACACAAGCTGCATCTAACGTTGACCCAAATATATGGTCAAAGGTCTATACAACTGCTGGAGGCAAAGCTTCTCTTCAGCCCAAACGAACACCCATATCCAATGAAGAGGTTGAGGCTATTTTGGTATGTATAATTAGTTCCTCAATTCCTAGATTTAACAGGTTGGGGATCATCTGATTAAGGCTTAGTCGTTTCAGTTACCAACTAGTTCACTAGTTGTATATAAAGGACGGTAAAACTGTGATATTGTGTGGGTATTCAAGTAAATTTCCAGCAATGTGTGTACTATTTACTAGGGTTGGGGATGAATGATAGATGAAAAAGTGCTCAAATCGGTAATAAATTTATTTCTGTTGATGATTGTTCTTTTCATAGTATTCGTTTCCCTAAGTGGAATCTATCAAACATTTCATGTATGCTCAACATATGATTGAGAGTTTCATCTTACAGTTGTTATGACTATGTGTTTAGTGATCAGTTTTTACTGTATTTTGGAAGTTGGGTGGCTGTGTCTGATCTTGTGATGGAGCATTCAGAAGAGACGGTAATGTATGTGCTGGTTAATTTTTCACTCAGATTCTTTTCCTTTTCTGACTGTTGATGTTCATTACTTGTTACAATATAAGGATTTGATATTGTAAAAGAAAGAAACAACTAATTGACTTCAATAATACAGACAACAGGAAAGTTAAGCCTTTTTCTGTTTTTTTTTTAAATGTTATATGTGATTCTCAATGTTGGAGGATTGTTTACAAATGAAAATGTCAAAATGCTCACAAAAGGCTTGCAAACTTACATAAATCAGGGCAGAGAATGGCAGATCATTTTGATTTTCTTTTCTCGATCATTTCTTCAAGTACAGCAGACTTGGGATTTTTCCCTGGAGGACCCTTTTCTCTGCGTTCGAGCTCTTCTAACCTGAAAGAGATCAACCGATCCCAGTTTCCTCCCTCAAAAAGAACTCCTGCCTTTCCATCTGTGATCCTCTGAACAATACCACAGTACATGTAGAATGGGTTGTTCGGATTCTTCACAATGGCAAACATACCGGGCATTAAAAGTGGCAATTCTGGCGGTTTTGGCTTCTTAGAGGTAGCAAGCGCCACTACATCCCTAGAATCTCCAGCCACTGGTTTTTCGGGAGGTGGGTTTTTCTCAATGAATTGCTGCAATCCCTTCTCCCCACCTGGAAATCCTCCAGTTAGCCCCATCATCTCTTTCTCAAATGCATTTTCTGGAACACCACTTTTTGATATCGCAGTGTTAGCTGAACTTTCTTGTTCTCTATTAGCAACTTTCGATTCTTGTTCTGCTACATCCCTTTTCAGCTCTACTTCTATACCTTTTTCTCCATTGCAGAGTCCTCTGCCTCCCATGATCTCGAATAGGTCGAATTTGGCACAAGGTTTTAGAATCGTTGATGGTTGTTTTGGCATGGCCAAAAATGGTTTCTGAGGCCTGTATGAGATGTGGGTTTGGCCAAGAAAGTGAGATTTAAGCAGAGGACCTTGAAGGGTTGGGAGATTGATTGAAGCAGCCATGTTCTTGCAGGAGCCAGAGTTGCAGTTGCTGTGAGAGTAGGGAAAGCCTTGTCATCTAATATTAACCACAAAGTAGCCTTTATTGGATAGAGCCTTGGTTATTCTGTCGCCTACAGCAGATATGTGAATCTTATTTTATCTGCGCACATTTAGTCTTATTCTTGACAATGTACTTGAGTTGAGCTAATTCCTTTGTCAACACAAGTCTACGCCGATAGAGCAGTTTCAATTTGGGCTGTCGTGGACTAAATAAGTTAAATTTCGGCCTCTCTACTCGCTTTATTGCATAATGATTATTTAGCCAGTTAAGTATCCTTTTGCCTAATGGCTTGTTGGTTTTATTTGTTTTGTTTTGTATGTATCTGCTGAATTATTCATTGGCGCTCGTTTTTTATCCAATTCAGGTGGCGTCTAAGATCTTACTCCAAATATAAGGTTCCGTAAAAATTTATACATATATATTTAAGTGTATTATAAAATTAATTATCCCCAAGGAGTGTGGCTTGATGGTGTAGGGCTCAAGATATGATATTCATGTTCTGGGTTCGAATCTAGTGAGTGCGTTTTATGTAGGGATCTGGGATAACCGGAGGTTTTACCTGCTTCGCTTAAGACCGGAAGATGTGGTTTGGCAGCGGGGTTTCCAACCATTCCAAAAAAAAAAATATTACAAAAGTATTAATAATTTTTATTTTTATGTAAAAAAAAATGTTCCGAATTAATTAATTAATTATAGTATAAAATTATTAAAATTTAATAAATATTTATTTTAATATTTCATATTTTTCAAATCAATAATATGATTTTTTTCTTCTTCTAAAAATACCTATAATTTAATAATATCTTGTTAAATTTAACTTGGGCAGCCCCAGCAGGTAGCAGGGTAATTTCCAGATTTAGCCTTAAGTCATTTTTCCTCGCTCTAGTAAATAAGCTTTGAATAATTTTCATCCACAAGTTCATAGTCAAAGCTTATGTGCAATCCATTGGGTATCTTCTAAAGGCAAATTATTCTTCCCATCTCAACAGAAGGAAGAATCAATACCAAGCTCCAATATTATATATTTTTTAAAAAATCTAAAACAATTTCGAGTTTATTGTTAGTATCTTGATGTGATAAACATTTACTAGATAACACATTATAAATTAATAGGGCCAAAGGCATGACAAAAGATGCCCTTACTTTCCAAAAAGAATAAATTTAATGGACCCATCATCATTGTCAATGTCATTTAAAAAACAAGTTCAAATATCTTGTTATTTATTGTTAATTGTTATTACTAGTAACCTAATAATATATGTGCTTTATTAGAAACTATCCAGGTCCAACAACCTAACAGGGGTAAAACAGTATTTTGACATTGGCCTCTAGGAATTATAAACTAAACTACTTTACCGACCAGTCGTGTATAGAGTTATGTTTCAGGGGAGTCAAACAACTTTCCGTGAAGAGGAGATCCTGATCCTCTTACAGCGTCAACTAATCTTCATTTTATGTAAACGTCTCTTCAATTTGGTACAAATTCATCTTCGTTTTTCCTTTTATATTATGATTTCTTTAACTGTTATTTATTTATTTACAACATTCTTTTTTTGATCGAATACTACATTAGCAAAACTTTGGTTGACAATACAAAAAATTAAGGTTAATTTATTGTGTTCTTTTGACTGAATGGTATGTTAAGGTTAATTTATTGAGTTAATGGTTGTTTGTGGCTTTATAAAGTTTCTGCTTTTGGGAAGATGTTGTTTGGTGTTGTTTTTGAACAGTTAAGAAGGTCATTTTCTTAGGATTTTTCTGGAGAATAATGGATTGTTTGATTCGATAAATTTTGTTGTTTAGATGGTAAATTGTTTTTGAAATCTAATTAAGATCATGGAATATTATTGCATCTAAAGTTTTGTGCGAACTAATTAGGTTGTTTATAATTGAGCTGCCAATATGCATTTTATTTTTAGAAATATAAGTCACCACAACTCATTCTTCGGGATTTATGGCATCGGTAGGATTAAGCTTTGTTGCGTTGTGTTGTATCTATCAACATATTTTACAATGCTCCTTACTAGTTCATTTTAAAGAATTATGGGCTGTGTTGAAGATTTTTCTTTTTGGCTTTCATTCCTGGAGTATATAGATTATGCACAATTTCCTGGAGTATCTCGTTGTTGCTTGGCACTTCACCGGTTCACCCCTCCACCAATGCCAAATACGGCTACTTCACTATGTTGCTTTCATAAGCTTAATGAGTCGCAACTGTAATGTTGCTTTCTCTAAATTTCAAGAAGTTGAAAAGGATGGACCGAAATTGGTGCTTTAACATTATCTGTTTTTAGGTAGAAAATCAGGATTCCTCGTTCAAGGCATTGCTCTCTTTGCTTTGGTGTCTATAGTAGAGGGTAAATTCATACATCTCTGATTGGCAGGGATCATAAGACTGTTGAAATTGTGGAAATAGATCATCCCTTTGCAATACACAGTGCTTGGATTTCTTCCAGCAGTATATTGTTTGTGCTTTTTAAAGTAAAGTAGATGATATTAATCTTCAATGATAAATTTGTAAATTTATTTTGGAAAAACTAAATATTTGGATTATCTGTTTAATAACTCATTTTTTCAGATCACAGGCCTGTTCTTTCTCTTTCTGTCAGAAATAGCTTCATGGAAGGTAGTCTTGGGAAGACAAAGGTTATTTCAGATCACTTTCAATTCTCAACTCCCGTTGTGGACTCTCCTCAAATCAATACTCCATCAGCTTCAGAGCCAAGTAGTGATAATTCTTTGAGGTATTTCTTTTCTGAAGAAACAGAAGAAAAATTAAGTTAAATAGATGAGGATTAAGAAATATCATATTGGTTTCAGTTTAGTTTTCTCATTCTGGTTTAGCATAGGTTGAATAGCCGTTCCTGGACTCAAAGAAAGTTAAAAAGTGCTACGTTCATGTTGAATTTGTTTAGTCTGCGTGGACTGCCCTGGGTTTCCAACTCTGATGGTCAGGAAAAGGTCTGTTCAAGAATGTTCTGTCACTTGAAATTGACATTGCTGGAACTTCTCTCATTTTTGAATCCCTACAATGTTTTTGACGTGCAGGTTGAGTTAACTGCTGCAGAATTGGAATCACTTCAATCAGAGCTTGCTGATTTAGAAGAGAGGGAAGCTCACTTGAAAGCTCAGTAAGATAAACTCTATGCTAAAAATATTAAATATATAGTTCTTTCTTCTTTGATGTTTATCTTTGTTTAGTACAGGTTGGAACATGTTGATGAAATTTTGCGGTCAGCTCGTTTGTCTGGCTATTTGTACATCCGAACTGTAATGACCATATCTCTCTCTTTTACTTGTGTGGTATCAATTTATAGTTAACTAATTTGTGCATGTTATAATCCTACTTTACAGCTTTCCTGTTTTGTTTCCTTACCAGAGGTGGAAGCCTTTACCCGGAGAACTTCCCCCTATAGACGATACTGATGTTGATGACTGGCTTCCTCGCTTCATTGTTCTGCATGGATCTTGTATTTTCTTCTATTTAATTCCACAGGTAGTTGGCTTTTATTATTTCGTCATGGATTTTGAGTTATTTTTTCTACAATCTTGCTGCTGCTTATTGACTAACTTAAAATACATAAATATACTCAGATTTAAGCCCCCAGGATTCCACCCTCTTATCTGATGTTGTTGAAGTAGCTTCTTTGCCAAGCTTCACGCGAGAAGATGGCGAGACACGACATTCCTTCTATATTGTAACTCATCATGGACTACGAATCGAGTGCTCAAGTATTTCTAAGATACAGGTATCTGTGTGTCTCATCTACCTTTCTGAATGAATGGTGTTTAATTTGATCACTGTATCCATCTTTACATGTCGTTATGATTTGAAATAATTTTCCTGGTTCTCAGGTGAACTCTTGGTTGTCGGCTTTACAAACTGATTGCAAGTTGGATTCTGAACAAAAAACTCCGAATAGGTAAAGTGAAAAGTAACAGTTTTGAAGTTGTAACTAGGTGAAGAGGATTGAAATTAGATAGTAGTGATCTAACTTGTTCATGTTTTTGTACATAACTCTGCATTCTAATTGAATAATTGTACTGTACATACCTAAATCTTCAACTGAAACATCAGCTTTGCGTTTACCGGACCTCTGAATGGTCCTCACACCTCATAACCAGCATCAAGAATGAACAGGTATGGTTTTTGTTGGATATGTTACTGAAGTGGGATTTTGAAGCATAGATTGATGGAACAAAAATGTTAATGTTGAGATGAGCAAAAACACAGCTTTGTTACTAACCAAAAGTTGAATTGCGGCAATGCACCTCTTCATGGACTCCAATCGTTGCAATTTTCTTATCTCATCATGTGTTTTGATGAACCGTTTCTTGCAAACCCACCCTTTGGGGTTACATACTTGATACTAGCGGTTCAATAAAAAAACAGTTTTAAGAAGTATTCTCTGGAACTTGTATAATGCAAAATCTCTGTGTGGGTTTTGATGATACATCCATCAGATGCGCTAAGAAATGCTTTAAATCGAGTGGGATGAAAAGTATGAGTGCAAACACGCCTCTCTAGCCCATTATTTCAGATTTTACTCGAAATCAGAATTTTTACTTTCTAAAAATTCATTGTTTGCCATGTTATTGGGGACAAAAAATAGCTCACATATACCGAAAATTATATTATGTTATGTACAGCCAAATTTGGACCCAAGAGTAAAATGGTCTTTTCGTCTTAAACCCAACAGTATGCAAGGCCTAACAATATGCAAGACCCAAAATTATTGGACTCTAATTAGACCAATAGCTCACATTTACGCCATAATGACGTAAATGAAGGCACATAGTTGGAGAACATTGGAAATATGATGTTGCGTTGGGATTGCTTTTGGAAATACGTATTTATCCTAAGTTCTGACCCTATGTGTGTTGGGAATTTTGTTTTAAATGAAATTAAGAACATGAACACAACAAGCTGAATTGAATGACACAATTTTATTAACAATAACTTTGGCTTAAATAATCATTCAATACACAATCTTAACAGAAGCTAGAAAGCATGAAATAAAGCCAAGTGGTAACAGAAACTTGGAACAATTCAAAATACAAGTGGATATCCCTAAAAAATAGGACTTTGACCAGGACATTATTCTAACAAACAAAATGCAGTAAACTCCTTCATTCCCTCTCTTAAACTAAATGATGTGAAGCAATTAGTTTATATCAGAAATTTCACATACTCCCAACAGCTTTCGAAGCTTTTGAAAAACTTCAAGCTTCAATGGTTTAGTCATTATGTCTGCCACCTGATCCTGACTCCCACAATGAACTAAATCAATTGTACACTCATTACTAAGATTCCTTAAGAAATGAAACCTTACATCAATATGCTTGCTGCGACTATGCATAACTGGGTTCTTAGACAGCTTGATGGTTGAACTGTTGTCACACACTATAGTAGTACAACCTCCATCAGAATGTCCCAGCTCCTTTAAAATTCTCTTCATCCAAACTCATTGACAAGCACAGATTGTAGCTGCCACAAACTTAGCTTCTGTGGTTGATAAAGTCACAATAGGCTGCTTTTTTGAACACCATGAAACAACACTTGAACTCATTAAAAACACGTAAACAGATGTACTCTTCATGTCTTCCATATCTCCGACATAGTCGTTATCTGTAAACGCCAATAACTCACCATCTCCTCATTTCTTATAATGAATTCCATAGTTCACAATCCCTTTTAAGTATCAAAGTGCTCTCTTAGCTGCCTGTAGATGAATCTCCACTTGTTTTGCCATATATCTACTTATGAGACAAGTAACAAACACCATGTCAGGTCTCGTGGCAGTGAGATACATTAAACTACCCACCAACTGCTTGTAGTATGTCTCATCAACAAAGTCTTCATTTCCATCTCTGTTTATTTTGGAACCTGGAACTATTGGACTGCCCACCGAATTACTTTCCATCATATCAAACCTTCTCATAACCTCCAATGCATATTTCTTATGGAATATATAAATACCATCAGACTTTTGTAGCACCTCAATCCCAAAAAAAAAACCTTATTTTCCCCAAGTCAGACATATCAAACTCTCTTAACATAGAGCTTTTAAATTCAGACATCATAACTTCATCATTACCAGTAAAAATTAAATCATCAACATAAACACTTACAATGATAATTTTTCCTTCTTTGCTTCTCTTTGTGAATAATGTCTGCTCGCTATCACACCTCTGAAACCATTCACCAATGAAATGTGCTTCGATTCGACTAAACCAAGCTCGTGGAGCTTGTTTTAATCCATATAGGGCTTTGTGTAACTTGTAAATTAGATGCTCACTGCCTTTTTTTTTCATATCCTCTTGGCTGCTCCACATAAACATCTTCACTCAGCTTACCATGGAGAAAAGCCGACTTGACATCCAACTGAAAAATCATCCAATTCTTCTGTGCAGCTAGAGCAATAATCATCCTGACTGTATCCATCCTTGCCACTGGTGCAAAAACTTCTGTATAGTCCACTCCATATTTTTTAGAGTACCCTTTAGCAACCAAACGAGCCTTGTACTTATCAATCTTTCCATGCTCATTGTATTTGGTTTTGTAAACCCACTTCACTCTTATTCTTTTGGCCCCAGTTGGCAGTTCAGTGAGTGTCCATGTTTGGTTCTTTTCAATGGCTTTGATTTCACTATTCATGGCCAATCTCCAATTTTCACTCTTCACAGCTTCCTCAAAATACAAAGGATCAGTTGAACCCACTAATGCCATATGAACTTCATCCTCAAATAAACCTTCACCACTAACATAATCACTCATCCACGTAGGAGGTTGCCTCTCACGAGGTTGCCTCAACTCCCTCACTCTCTCTTCACCCCCACTAGAACCATCTTTCTCTTCTCTAACTCCCCTATCATGATTCTCTCCTACCTCTGCATCAATATTTTCTCCATTCCCATTTTCACTCACCCCTTCTAAGTCTACTACTATTTATTTTTCATAACTCTCATCACAATCCCATTGCTTTTCTTCTTCAAAAATTACATCTCTACTCACAACAATTCTCTTAGCAACATGATCAAATAACATGTAACCTTTTGATTCCTCACTAACTCCCAATAGCAAGTAATGCTTTTATTATCAAGTTTAGTCCTCCTTTCTTCTGGAACATGAACATGTGCTATGCACTAACGACCCGAAAATGATCTACTAAGGGTTTCACTCCACTCCAAGCCTCTTCTGGTGTAACATCCTTGACTGCCCATGTAGGACACATGTTTAAGACATAAATAGTAATGTTCACTGCCTCTGGCCAAAAAGTCTTGGGAATATTTTTGTCAGATAACATGGAACAAACCATGTTCATCACGGTTCTATTTTTCTGTTCAGCTACACCGTTCTGTTGCGGAGTATAAGTTGTGGTCAACTGCCTATTGATCCCACTTTGTTTGCAAAAATCATTGAACTTATTTGAATTGAATTCTCATTCTTTATCAGTGCGAAAACACTTAATAAATATATCTGTTTCTTTTTCAACCATAGTCTTAAAGCATTTAAAAAAAATTAAAAACTTCTGACTTCTCTACCACGAAATACACTCATGCTTTTCTACTATAATCATCAATGAATAACAAAATGTACATTTTGTTACTATTAGATGTAGGAGTGATCAGACCACAATATCTGCATGAATAAGTTCAAATTTCTGAGTTTCTCTCCAAGTACTCTTATTTGGAATAGGGTCACGGTGTTGCTTCCCATTGATGCAATCAATGCATGTCACACTTGAGGCAGAGAGTTGAGGAAGTCCACGTACCATGTTATTGTACAACAATGTTCTCAAACCTTTGTAACTTAGATGCTCATACCTCTGATGCCAAAGATGAAACAAGTTTTGAGTTCCTGAGTGCAAGCATTGATCATATTGTGCTTGAGATGGAGCTTCAGACTGATGCAACAGGATAAACATCCGATTAGCACTCATGTTGGTTTGAATTATCAAACCCTTCTCTGGATGAAATATCTTGCACATCCCTTACTTGATCAAAATAGCCAAGCCTCTTTCTTGCAACTGCCATATGCTCAAGAGATTATTTCTCAACTCTGGAATATAGTATACCTCAGCAACAAAATGATTGACTCCATTCAGCAGCAGCTTCACACTTCCCTTTCCCATCACATCCATCTTAGTGTTGTTCCCCAATTTTATCGAATGTCGAAACTTTTCATCGAGTTCATTGAAAATAGTTCGATCACCACACATGTGATTAGAACACCCTGAATCAATGAACCATGCATCTTCTCTTTTGGCTTTATACAGCTCCACATAAGACATCAAAAGCATTTATTCTTCCTCATCAAGCTCTGCATAATTTGTTTATTTGTTCCAAGAAGGACATTCATACCGAAAATGTCCAAATTGATGGCATCGGTAACACTCCATAGTTGCTTTGTTGAAGTCAGCTCGACCTCTCCCTCTTCCTCTATAGGTACCATGACCACGATATTTTCCTCCTTCAGATGTCACTTTCAAAGCCTGTTATTCACCATTACGTCTCTGAAACTTCTGTCCATGCACTATTAATGAGCTTTGTAACTCATCAATAGTAAGAGCATCAATATCCATTGACTCCTCAATAGAAATACAACATAGTTGAACTTATCATTTAAAGAGCGTAGAATTTTCTCTACCACTTTAACATCTTGCATATCCTCTCCATAAATTCGTATCTTATTGGCTACGGTCATGACCCTAGAGAAATACTCTATCACTTTTTCACCAGACCTCATCTCAAGTGTTCCAAATTCTCTGCGGAGAGCTTGAAGATGAGACATCTTGACCCTTGCATTTCCTTCAAATTTTTTCTTCATGGCATCCCATATATCTTTGGTAGTATCCTTTCTTGAGAATGGTGTCAAGAACAATCTGGTTGATCGCCTGGAAGAGATAGTTCTTCACTTTCAGGCCATTCAGCTTCATCTCATAATTCTTCTTTCGATGTGCATATGTCTGCACTGATTCACTTGCTGGCTCAATATAGCCAGGCTCCACCAGCCCCCAAAATTCCTTATATCGTAGAAAATTTTCCATCAGCATGCTCCAATGGTCTTAGTGACCATCAAAGCGAGGAATTGTTGGCTGTGTAAAACCCATTTTTGTAGTCATCGCTTGTGCTGCTGCAAAAACTTCAAAGACTGATTGATCAGGCCCAATTAAGGCTCATGATACCAGATTGTTGGGAACTTTGATTTAAATGAAACTAAGAACAGAATCACAACAAGCTGAATTGAATGGCACAATTTTATTAACAATAACTTTGGCTTAAATAGCCATTCAATACACAATCTTAACAGAAGCTAGAAAGCAGGAAATAAAGCCAAGTGGTAATAGAAACTTGGAACAATTCAAAATACAAGTAGATATCCCTAAAAAATAGGAATTTCCCCGAAGTCCAGGACATTATTCTAACAAACTAAATGCAATAAACTTCTTCAATGCGGAATTAAACATAATAATCAAGACAAGTCCCGATTACTGTAACTATGATTTACATATAATCAATTGAAGAATACCCAGCAATTAGAAACCCTTAAAATATTTGTTGTCACCACGAATTAAAATCAATTTAAAAACATAAAACAAACAGTAAGTTGAAAAAAGAAAGAAACAACAAAAGCAAAAGCACCTGCTGCAGAAATAGAATCAATCAGGTTTAAAATCGGTTCCTAATTCGGTTATGTAATCGGGTCCAAAATCGGGTATTTAAAATGGGTCTCAAATACGGTTCCGGTTCTATGGTCCGGTTTCGGTTCCGATCATTCTGGAACCGAAACCAGACCCGTTAAAATCGGTTCCTTATATTTGGAATCGGAATCGGACCGGTTACAACCGGTTCCGGTTCCAAATTCGGATTTCCGGTCCGGTTCCAATCGGTTCCAGATAGACCCGAAATCGATGCTCACCTCTAACGCTCTCATGCGAATCTTCCAATGTAAATATTTTGTGCCATAAAAAAATGACGGACAATTTAAGGGTTGACTACGTTTCATAGCTAACGGGTCAATGATCGAGTTCAGGCTCTGATACCAATTGAAAGTTCGCGATCAGCCAAGGTAATGTTCTGACCCTATGCGGAATTAAACACAATAATCAAGACTAGTCCCGATTACTGTAATTATGGAATTCTAACAGACAACTATAATATCAACAATTACAATATAACCCCAAAATATTAATTCAATGCAAAATATAAATGCAGAAAATAAATAAACATCACACAAAATCAACACAATATTTTGGTGACGAAGTGGAAAACTCGTGCGAGTAAAAAACCACTCTGGGTATCTCGGTTACCACCCCAATCCACCATGTAGAGAAAAACTTACAGCGATGGTCAAGACCTATGGTGGCGACTCCACCGACTTAAGTACCTCTAGACTGCAAGAACTGAAGGAACTCCTCAAGCCCGTATCCCACGGTTTTCTTCAGAACCTCTGAAGTCTCTGAGCGGATCAACTCTGCAAGCTCTGAGCACCAGAACTCCGACTGTCAATCTTCCTCCTAGAGAACTCTGAAGGGTTAGGAAGTTGGGTTTGGTTGTGTTGATGGTTTAACAAAGAGAGGTTTCACCAAACATATAGAAGACAATAGAAGCAATGAGTCTTCAAGGTGAAAACAAAGAGTTTGAAAACTAAGAATGTGTTTAGGCTCAAAGGAATGTGTTTTCAACAATTGTGAAAGTGGCTCAATGTTTGTTTATATAGATAGGGCAAAGGAAAATAATTTCCTAGTGTTATTTTGGCTTAAAAACGTGTCTAAAGTATCCTATTTACGCACGGGAGTTCGAACACACTTCAAACGCAAAGTTTCTGCCTGAAAACATTCGAACGGAAATACGAATGCCATGAACGCGGGTCGCGGATTGGTTTTCAGGTGTAACTTAAAACGCTTGTAATTTTCTTGTCCCTTGGCCAAATTATGCGTTATTTATATGTACGCGATCATATTTGAGTCTACTTTCCAATGCAACTAACCTCATGTCAATCTGAGCTCTAAATATTCTGCAATATTCAAATGAGTGAACATCGCTCGGATAACTCCATCAGATTTTGTCCAAATACTTGTCCAATTGCTCCGAGACCTTCAAGACTCATTACAACTCAATTGAACTTGTTTTGTTACGCATATTGCCAATAAAATGGAACTAACAGCTTTGATAAGGCAAAATAGAGAGGAGTCCTAAATAAATATCTACAAATTCATGATATATTTCAGGTGATTTTGATGGTGAAATTTCCGGCCCAAAAAAAATTGCCTAGTCTACCAACATCAATTAGCTAATGCGAGCTGTCTTTAGCAGGCTTGACCTGAGTTGTAATGTAATTTCTTTTTTAAAAAGCAAAATAAAACAAATTATATTTATTAAAATTGGAAACAGAAAAACTCAAAGAAGAGTATAAAATCAAAACCACCTCAGATAAGGTGTAGGCTCTCTTTGCTGCTGTGGTTTAACATGAGATACTAAAATTATATTTAGGTTGAAATATAATTTGTAAATATTTGATTAATAATGAAAAATTTGATTAGTAATCATATTTTTTTTAAAAAAAATTGAATTTTATAAAAATTAAAAATTTTAGATTTTCTCTACCATCAAGATATTAAAAAAACATACTGTAATTATTTTTTTAATATAAATTAAAATTTTATAACATTAATTATAAACTACCCATTATTAATCACATTTTTCTAATCCAGCCACCAAACTTGCATGCCATGTTAGTGACGATGTGCCTCAAACATCATTAGTATATGACAAAATATCGGCAGAACCCATAATTAGCCCATTGAACTCTTATCCAACATCTCAATAGTCCATCAATCTTTTTTTTCACCCATTAGCCCACTGAATTTTTAAAAACCGTGTAACCAGCCCATTTACATAATGTCGTTCCGCGCGTGTAACGAATGGAACGTTAAGTGAGATTGTTTAGATTTTTTTTAGTGCCAACTCATTATGCGCCATAGCATATCTTCATTATGCTAATTATGCGTCCTCACATAACTTCAAATACTTTTTTTTAAAAAATAATTTTCTTAATAAAAAACTGAACAATTATTTTTTTTGAAAAAAAATCGAATAATTATAATTAGAAATTTTTACTTAACTGTGCCCACCCCTACTTTTTATAATGTGATTGCAAATCTAATCATATTATGTTCTTATTTTATAATTTTATTTGTGATATTATTTAATTTATTTGGTGTTTAGTGAAAATTAATTTAATGAAATATTTGTAATTTGTTACTTTTACCGTTTGGGGTGGGCCAATCCAAACCGTTAGAAAAAAAATCGTAAATTCATTCCGGTTTGGTTCGGTTTGCTTTTTGATTTGGTTCGGTCGGTTTTTTTGCCCACCCGATAAGCCCCAATTTTGACTGATTTGCCCGTTCAAATTTTAAAATACTTTTACCTGGATTTCTAACATAATACATGTTAAAAATTGTCATAAATTCAGTTTTTTAAATAATTTTCGGATTGGACCGAGCACAATTTTTATTTACTTTGAAGTTATGATAGGGCGCATAACTAGCAAAAATAAAGATATGATATGGCACATAACTTTTTTTTTTTTTTAGTAACGGTAACAGCGGAAATACGTTACGTAAATGGATTGGTTACACGGTTGTTTTTAAAAGTTTAGTGGGCTAATTGGTGAAAATAAAAATTTGATGGGTTATTAAGATATTGGATAAGAGTTCATGGGCTAATTATGGGTTCTGCCATAAAAATATCATATCCTTTTTATGATTAGTGAAATCATTTTTGAGTAATGAAATACATACATAAAGTTATCCCACCCCCTCACTGTAGCTACAGTGAACTACAGTAATTCACTGTAGCTACAGTGAGAGGAGTGAAATAACTTTATGTAAAATTTTATGTATGTATATCATTTTTGATCATTTTTATGTCTAGTGAAATAGAAGCCACATGGCACATAGAGTCTTTTTGACTTAAAGCTTCAAATCTTCTCTGACGTGGCGCAAAGTTGCCCGCGGTAGTCCCATAATTTTTTCTGCCACTGATGTACGGGATATTTCCTTAAAGGCAGGGTGACTCAATAATTGCCGTAATTAATTCCAGGCGGACCTGAAACCCAAAAATATATATATGATTGATTGGTACTTGAAATCCGCCGAGAAGCAAGTAATCCACCGAGCTTTATAAATAATAGTCGCGTTTTGTTAACAAGGTCATGCGTTTCTCCCGTCGCGATCGAAGGAAACGATTTTGACTCTTTTCCTTTTGTTTTTCTAAAAACAACTCTGAAACCCTAATCTTGGCTTCGTCAACGATCTTTCGACTTTTCACTTAACTCGGTAAGTTTCTCAATTCTTGAGTTGTTTGTTGGCGACTATCGTTTTCCTATCCTATCGCTATAGATGCTCTCGTTTCTCTTTGTGAATCTGTTATTTATTTCGACTAGTTTTAATTTGATTTAATATCGTTTGAAAAGATATTTTTTGTTGGTCGTGTTAGAGGAACTGTGTATAAATTTGTTTGTTTGATGAGCAAAGTGAGTACGAAAGTTGATTAGTTTTTGTTTTTTACGAGTTTCTAGGTTTTGCGTGAGATTTTTTTTTATTAAAATTAGGTTTGGGCAGCTGAGCTCTTTATTATGTTTAATTTATAGCTTTTAATGCTGTAATTATTTGTTTCATAGCACTTGTTGTTGCGTTTATTTCAATGTTTGGTTGATGAGAAACGACCGAGGAATAATAAATTTGTATCTTCAGATTGTATTCCTTATTTCCTTTTCATTCTTAATCTAAGGAGTCTTGGAATTAGTTTTCAAGCTGGCCTGGATAATTTGTAACCGAGATCTTCTTTCTGCTTTATAAATTCAAGAATTATTTTGTGTGCGCAAAAAAAGGAGATTTTTTTCCTTTGCTTTTTGTTGGTAAAGGTAGTTTTCTGTTGCACAGTTTTATCATGTAGTTTGTTCATGTCCCTAAGGGGCGTGGCTGGGTGCTGTAGAGCTTAGGATTTGGCTTCCAGGTCCTGGGTTCGAATCCAGGGATGCTTTTTTTTGTAAGAGCTTGGGACGGTCAAGAGTTTTACCTACTCCACTGTAAAAAAAAAATGTAGCTTGTTCATAGGCCTACTACCTCTGTAGCTCTTCTGTCTTGTTTCCATTCATGACTGTTCTGTGTTTATATCAGATGGCAGCTAAACCTCTCACCAGTGAGGCAATTGTGCTTACAGAAAAGAAAATGGACATGACACTGGGTATGATAGTAATAATTGATTTTTTTTCTCTCTGTTATATATTTTCATTTAATGATTGTTTACTCATGGAACCTTTGTCGTTTGTGTTTTCATAGATGACATTATTAAAATGTCCAAAAATAATTCAACTAAAGCTAAGAAGCAGCGAAGGGCTCCGGTAAGACACTAGACTCTTTAGAAACAAGTTTATCCTTTTGGTATGTTATGTTGCTGTAGCTTTTTTCCATTATATGACTAATGTTTTAATATCTATTTGATTTTTGTCCAGAATAAAAGTCAGAAAGTTTTTAATAATGTTGTACAAGATAAGGCTTTGAAAGTGCAACAATTTATGGGCTCAAGATCTTCTCTTAGACAGGTTAAACACGGCTGGCAATGGTAACTTGTCATGTTCTAGCTTTCCTGATAGATTCTGATATCACTGTTTGATGTTTGGTCATCAGGATGTTCTGGCTCAGAGGAGGTCAAATTTCCAGGGTAACCATTTTCCTTTAGAAACTGAAGCAGCACGGATGGCTGCAGTTGCTGCTGTTCACAATAGAGATTTTAATGGTAGCATGGTGGCTAATAAAATGAACAGAGCAAGGTATTAAGTCGCTTGATTAAATTCGAACCTTAATATCAGTTACAATGAAATTTAGAGTGGAGGTGGTAGTGGCATTATCTGCGCATGAGCGCATCTAATATAAGTAAATTATCATTGGACTTTTTGCAGGTAAATTGTGGTCCCATAATATTGGTGCTCTCTCCTATCTGCTTCGGGTTAAATTTATGTCAGCCCTTGTGATTTTACAGCACTATTGTTTTTTGGTGGCCTGGCCAATCCCTTTTTATGAGTTTTTTAACTAGACTATTGCTGTTCATGCCATAAAAAGGATAGAATGTCTGCATAATAGCCTTCATAAATGTGATATGAAGAGTTTGCTAATTAGGTTTAGTGACGCACATATCTTTTAGCCATTGGTCTTTTGAGAAGCTGACATATTATATTATTATTTGGGTTGGCTGAGAAGGCTTTGGTTCACATGCGATGAGCAAGATGATATGATGCGGTTGAGATGGGTGTAAACATACAATTAGAGTCTGATATGGGGATTTGATATTGTGCAAGCATACTGTTTTGATGAGAGCTGTAATTTGTGCAGTGAACAAATTAATGCTGTGCATGTTAGGTGGTTGCTTACATTGATAGAACAATGTCAATATCTTATCCTACCAACCTATGGTCAAAACAGGTTTTGGTTGCACTAACACGCATGGCTTTTGCAATTTAAGTTCCTCGGTTATGCTTTCTTGTTGTTCTGAAGAATTGTGATTGTATTGTCTTCACCTGCATCATCAACATTCTTTAATACTCTATTCCATGGTGAATTCTGCTCCCTGTGTTTTCCCTACAGTTGTCAGCTGCTGCTCTGCTGGTTCATATGTTTTGCTTTAGCCTTTTTGCACCCAGTTAATTGGCAATTTAAGAATCTTTCACAAGTTGGGAAGCAAGTGAATGAGGATATATGGGTGAACCATTAGTGTGAAATTTTTTAAAGGGGGTTTCTGGTCTCTGGAGCTTCCATTGTTTCTCTAGTCAATTGACTGATTCTACATCATTGTGCATTCCTAGATTTTTCACCTGTTAAATATGACTGGTTGTCATCTGCTTTAAGGGCCATGAAGTGGAACTTGCAGAACTGATAAGGATGTTTAGATGAATGTTGTTTTCTCAACAAATCTGAGTTCTTAATTTTGGGCGAAACTGAATTTTTTATTCATCAAATGATCGTAATCAATTGGAAGGCTCTTGGACTCATTGATGGTTATGGAGGCACATTAATAGTTGTTAAATGTGGGAAGAGAATTTGTGGTCTCCCATAGAGAGAGAAGTTTCAGTGGCTGGTGTGTTATTTTAGTTGTTCCAAGGAGGATTGGAAATTGTGTAGGAGGAAGTTGCTAATTTGTACTGCTTGGAGAATTGGCCCAACTACATGGTTGTCGTTTTCTCTGTTTTTGTGATATCAGAGCATTTCATTTGCAGTACGAGGCCTAAACCTCTTAGCATGTTCTGTGATTGGAAAACTATAGTGGAATACAAAGAAATCTGAGAATAGTTTTTCCCTCTTCTTGAAGTGCCTTTATTTTTCCAGCAATGGTTTGTCTTTATCTTTCTGTTAGTTGAGTTCAATATGCTATAAAACCATGGTAAGACCAAGTCTTGAACTGGGCGGATTTTAATTGTGTACTGGTTTCAATTGACTGATTAATGCTGATGGTACCTGTGCCTCTTGTCAGAGATGGCCTTTTGATTGTATATTCTGTTTCACTTCTCCAATCCTTTTTCCTTTCTATGCAGGGTTGGTGCTCTGCCAGTTCAGAGGAGGGCTTCAAATGGGGGCTTTTCTGCAAAGGTATCATTCCACTTTTCCCTTCTTTCCACATTGCACCCACCCCCACCCTCCCCCAGTTAAACGTATCCTCTTGGACTTGAACCTTGACCCCTTGAATTCACTGCAAGAATTAAGCCACCTAGATTATCATTTGGGGATCCATTTAATATCTATTTTCCACTAGTATGTCTTCTACAAATAACAGTCTAGTTCTTTTAAAAAAAAAAAAAAAATCTAGTTCTATGAGACTGGATGGATCCACTTAATATCTATTTTCACAAGGCTTGGGTGTGTATGACCTTAGGTTCTGTTGGAATTGACCCGGTGCGCTCTTTTAACAATGTAGAAATCTAACAAGAATTTAAATTCCAGCTGTTCATATTGTGAAGTTTGGCATACTAACATCCTAGGTTGGTAAAACTAATCAACCTGAAGATTTACTTGACCGTTCTTAAATATGTTGTATGGCTAGTGATTTATCAGTATGTGCGTTCTTAAATATGTTGTATGGCTAGTGATTTATCAGTATGTGCGTTCAAAGTGTTAATGTTATTTTGCTCAAGTTATTGATGAATTGAAAGTCACCAAATCTTGATGAGTTTATCTGCCTTGCAGCGGCAGCAGCAGCAGCAGCAGCAGCATCGGCAGCTGCGGCAATGGCAGGAGGATAACACTTTGCCAAAGCAGAGGCCTCAAACACTGGACTCACTTTTTGCCAATATGAAGGAGCAAAGGATGAAGGCCTTCCCACGACCGAACAATGGTGGTGGGGTACAACGTAATGGGGGTGGCCGTCCGAGAGTGCCTTGGGCAAGAGGCCGATTTGGCAACTAATGCATGTTACCAAGGTTGAATGCTGGTACTCATGGCAGGTTTTTTCATTTTTTTCCCCATACCAAGTCAATGGAAGCTTGTGTAGTTCAGAATACCCAAATCTAAATCATGCCCAAATCTAAATCCTGGTACTTTTATTTCTTCCTTGTAAATGTTTGCTGACTGGCTTCACCTTATAAATGTTTGCTGACTGTCTTCAACATTTTCATTATGGGACTTACAAGTATACTTCTCGGTTGGTTTGAGCAATTTATAATCGGTATAGAAGCGTCTAGTTCGATTTTATCTGATCTGTCAAGCCTAAGTTGCTGTAGTTTTGGGCTACTGGTAATTCTGAGTTTTTACTGCGGGCAGTGGAATGTTCTTTCATCTTTCACAATTGTGAGTGGAATGTTCTTTCATCTTTCACCATTGTGCGTCAATGTGACCTGATTTTGGTTCATTCCACTCGTTCCTATAAGATGGATATGTTGGATTATGATGATTTTGAAATTCTAAGGTTGAATGTGGTTTAGTGTTGTGTTCGCGTCTTATCTGCTGTAAGCTTTATCAAAGAGTAACCGAAAAGTGGAATATTATCTTCTTGATGGTTCCATCCTTAAATAATTTAGGCGATGCGATCGTTTATGGTCTCATTCAAATATAAGGTTTCATAAAAATTTGTGTCTATACATTTAAGTTTATTATAAAATTATTATTAATTTTTATGTAAAAAATAATAAAATTTTCATAATTGATTAATTAATTATAGCATAGAATTATTAAAATTATTAAAATTATTATATTTTAACAAATATGATTATTTTCTTTTTAAAAAATACTGTTAATCGAGTCGCATAACATGTTAAAAAATAATGAGCACTGGCATCGATCATCAATATTCAATAATTAGCTTTTTTGAGTAACTAGTGGTTTTATTTTATGTGATCTTTTTGAAATTTTCTAAGCATAGGGTTGAAGTCTACTTTCAGCTATATTGTTCTTCCTTTTTTGTCATTCCATTTTTTTTTAAGTGGTCAAATTTGCAAATCATACCTTAAAAATACAACTTTCTAAGAGAGAATATCTTATATACAAGCTTATTTGAGAGGAACTGCAAAACCTTGTTCCATGCGGAAAAAAAATGTGTTGATCAATCTTAGTTTTTAAATGCATGGAGACTGTTGACTGTTTTGTTGACGATCGAGTTAAAGTTTCTTTGATCATTTACAAAGAATATATCACTGGGGTCACTCCAGAAAAGAGTTACAAAGAATCAATAATAATGGTTGGAAAATCTTCCAGCTAAACAACAAACGAACACACATAAAATGTAAAATCAGCAAATCGATTAGCCATAACGAGCACGTGTCGAACTTAAAAATATATTTTCACTGCCGATTAACTAAACACACAACTCAGAGCAAATGCCCCAATAGAGAAAATCCCGCATAAACTGCAACCTCCAAGGCAAACAGCAACGCCAGTGCTTCTGCAGAGGCTACATCATCCGGGAAAGCAAAAGTATCCACTGCTACCAACACATTTTTACCGTGCCAGAACAATGATTCAAGCAACAAAAGTGATCTTGATGCTTGAAATATGTAGGTATAATTGTCCCCATGGCCTTAGTGGAGCCGGTGGGTCAGAACAATGTCGGCATGGTTTAGAGACTATTGATCGTTTTGTGTCAGTAGATGTGTGGACTGATTACAATGATACATTAATAGGAAACGTTGGTAGTATTCAG
>SKCR01048607.1:0-60096 GCA_019454045.1 Zanthoxylum bungeanum
TCAGAATACTCACATGCTAAACGAATTCGTGCTTCGATTACCCAACAAATATCAGTAGGAATACCTTTGTTCATCAATAGTCTCATCTGTTCCAAGCGATCTTTGTAAACTTTCATCAGAGATTTTGAGGGAGAGAAG
This sequence comes from Zanthoxylum bungeanum, assembly GCA_019454045.1. NCBI lineage: Eukaryota > Viridiplantae > Streptophyta > Magnoliopsida > Sapindales > Rutaceae > Zanthoxylum > Zanthoxylum bungeanum. The sequence continues at coordinate 139 of SKCR01048607.1, forward strand.
GAAATTGCTTGTGAAGATTTACGAGAGCTTCTTCCATCTTAATCTGCAAAAACTAAACACCAAAATTAAATCACACAAAATCACAATAATACACAAATTGCATGGGTTGCCTCCCTGCGAGCGCTAAGTTTAAAGTCGTCAGCTAGACGTGACTTTTCGAACGTTTAGGCTGGATCTGAAAGTGTGACAGTTTCTTTTTGACGCTCCAACGGTTCCCCCAATAATGCTTAACCCGCTGACTGTTAACTTTGAATGTGTTGTTGGTATTGGGATCCAGTAACTCAACAGCTCCATGTGGTAAAACCTGAGTGATCACAAATGGACCTGACCACCTTGATTTCAACTTTCCAGGGAAACGTTTCAACCTCGAGTTGTACAACAACACCTGTTGCCTTGGTTCCAACTGTCTGTGCACTATTTTTCGGTCATGCCATCTCTTGGTCTTTTCTTTGTACAGTCTGGCATTCTCATAAGCCTGTAGGCGAAATTCCTCCAATTCATTGAGTTTGGTGAAGTCTTTTCTCTCCTGCAGCTTGTGGATCAAATTCAACTTCTTCATGCCCAGTACACTTGTGTTCAAGCTCAACTGGCAGATGGCATGCTTTCCCAAACACCAATCGATATGGTGACATACCAATGGGTGTCTTGTAAGCTGTACGGTAGGCCCATAATGCATCATCAGTTTTGTAGACCAGTCCCTCCTTGTTGATCCAACGGTTCTTTCCAAGATTCTTTTGATTTCTCTGTTGAAACTTCACCTGTCCATTTGACTGTGGATGGTAGGCTGTGGTAACCTTGTGAGTAACTCCGTATTTGGATAGAAGTGCATCAAAGTATTTGTTGCAGAAATGAGAGCCACCATCGATGATGATTGCTCGGGTGTTCCAAACCGAGTGAAAAGTTCTTTTTTTCAGGAATTTGATCACCACTTTTGAATCATTGGATGGCAGTGCAATTGCTTCAACCCATTTGGAGACATAATCTACAACAACCAAGATGTACAGGTTTCCAAATGATGGAATAAAGGGTCCCATGAAATCAATACCCCACACATCAAATATCTCAACTTCCAGAATGTTTTGCAATGGTCCTTCGTTTCTTCTCGAATATTCCCCATTCTCTGGCACCTGTCACATTGAAAAGCAAAAGAATAAGCATCTTTAAAAGTGTAGGCCAGAACAAACCTGATTGAAGGACTTTTGCTGCAGTTTTGTTTCCGCTGAAGTGTCCGCCATATGGTGATGAATGACAGTGCTGTAAACACTGTTGACCTCCTCCTGTGGAACACACTGTCTCAAATATTGATCAGCACACCGTTTGAACAGGTACGACTCATCCCAGATATAGTGCTTGACTTCTTTGAAGAATTTCTTCCGTTGTTGAGTTGTCCATTCCAACGGCCATTTTCCTGACACAATGTATTGACATAGTCAGCATACCAAGGGGTATCTTGTTGTTTCATGGCAAACAGTTGTTCATCTGGAAAAGTTTCTTTGATTGACAGTTCTTTGCCAGCTGTTTCTCTCCATTCTCGATCCTCGATAAGTGATCTGCCATCTGGTTCTCTGTTCCTTTCCTGTCTCGAATCTCCACGTCAAATTCTTGCAGAAGAAGTATCCAACGGATCAATCTGGGTTTGGCATCTTTCTTCGCGATCAGATATTTGATTGCTGAATGATCTGTGTAGACTACCACCTTGGGACCCAACAGATAAGAACGGAATTTGTCAAAAGCAAACACAACTGCAAGCAACTCCTTTTCAGTGGTTGTGTAGTTGAGTTGAGCTTCATTTAGAGTTCTGCTGGAGTAGTATATGGTGTGGAAAATCTTTGCTTTGCGTTGTCCCAAACTGCACCTACAGCAAAATCACTAGCATCACACATTACTTCAAATGGAAGGGTCCAGTCTGGTGTTACAATGATGGGGGCAGAAACCAGCTTCTGTTTCAAGATCTCGAAGGCTTCCTGACATTCTTTGGTGAAGTTGAAAGGCACATCCTTTTCCAGAAGGTTGCAAAGAGGTTTTGCAATTTTGGAAAAGTCTTTGATAAATCTCCTGTAAAAACCTGCATGTCCAAGAAAACTCTCGAATGCCTTTGACAGATGTTGGAGGAGGTAGTTTTTCAATTGTCTCGATCTTTGCTTTGTCTACCTCGATTCCCTTTTGTGAGATCCGGTGTCCAAGAACAATGCCTTCATGTACCATAAGTGGCATTTCTCCCAGTTGAGTACCAAGTTCGTGTCTTCACACCTTTGTAATACATGTTCAAGATTTTGCAAACAATGATCAAATGAATCTCCAAATACAGAAAAGTCATCCATGAAAACCTCCATACTCTGCTCCAACATATCTGAGAAATGGCCATCATGCAACGCTGAAATGTGGCAGGGGCATTACATAGTCCAAATGGCATCCTGCGGAAAGCAAAAGTACCATAAGGACATGTAAATGTGGTTTTCTCCTGATCCTCTGGTGCAATGGAAATCTGATTGTATCCTGAATATCCATCCAAAAAGCAATAGAACTCATGTCCCGCCAATCTGTCTAACATCTGGTCAATGAATGGCAGCGGAAAATGGTCTTTTCTGGTGGCTTTGTTCAGCTTACGGTAGTCCATGCATACTCTCTCCATCCAGTCACCGTTCTTGTCGGAATTAACTCGTTCTTTTCATTGGTGATCACAGTAATTCCTCTTTCTCTTCGGCACACATTGCATTGGACTCACCCAACTGCTGTCTGAAATGGGATAAATGATGCCAGCATCCAACCATTTGATGATTTCTTTCTTCACGACTTCCTCATGATTGGATTGAGTCTCCGTTGATGCTCCACAGTGGGTTTGTACTCATCGTTCATCAAGATTTTGTGCATGCAAAATGATGGACTAATGCCTCGAATGTCTGCTATAGTCCAACCAATGGCTTTCTTGTGCTCTCGCAATACTCTCAGCAACTTTTCTTCATGTTCCAATGTTAGCGACGAAGAAATTATAACAGGTAATTCAGAAGAGTTTCCAAGAAATGCATACCTGAGATGGCTCGGGAGTAACTTCAGCTCCAGCTGCGGTGGTTCTTCAATCGAGGGTTTGATCCGGTCTGTCTTTGGAAGTTCCAAACTTTCAATTGGTTGTGTCACTTTGAAACGAAACGGCTTGTCAAGATAGTTGATACATTCCATAATTTCAGCATCAAGCTCACTGTCAGACATGTTGGTGATGCAAGCTTCAAGTTTGTCTGTGGGAATTGTATAGTATCTTGAATGATACTATCAACACATCAATTCTGAAACATTCTTCTTCCTTTTCATCGCTCGGGAATTTCATGGCTTTGAAAACATTGAAAGTAACTTCTTGGTCCTGAACTTTCATGGTTAGTTCTCCTTTTTGTACGTCAATCACAGTTCTCCCTGTAGCCAAGAATGGTCTCCCAAGAATGATAGGAACATCTTTGTCTTCTTCCATGTCAAGTATAATGAAATCAGCTGGGAGAATGAGTTTGTCAACTTTCACCAACACATCTTCAACCACTCCTCTTGGAAATGCGAGCGTCCGATCGGCAAGTTGCAAAGAGACATAGGTAGGCATTGCTTCTCCAATCTGTAGTTTCCTGTAAATAGAAAAAGGCATCAAGTTAACACTAGCACCTAAATCACATAAAGCCTTACCGATGTAATGTTCTCCAATGGTGCACGGGACTGTGAACTGCCAGGATCTTTCAACTTCTGGGGTAGTTTCCTCTGAATGATGGCACTGCATTCTTCCGTCAATGCTACTGTCTCGTAATCTCCCAATCTTCATTTTCGTGAAAGAATATCTTTCATGAATTTGACATAGCTGGGCATTTGTTCCAAGGCTTCTGCAAATGGGATGTTGATGTGCAGCTTTTTGAATACTTCCAGGAATCGAGCAAACTGCTTGTCCAGTTTGTTTTTCTGAAGACGCTGAGGAAAAGGTGGAGGTGGAGTAATTGTTCTGTTTCTTTTTCCTTTGCTTCTTTTTCCTCCATCTGTTGCTCTGCTTCTTTTGGAACATCTTCAATGGTTGCCTTGATTCCAACATCTTTGTTGATTTCAGTACCACTTTTCAAGGTGATGGCTTGACATTGCTCCTTCCCTCGGTTCCTTGGATTCGGTTCTGTGTTGCTGGGAAGATTTCCTGGTGGTCTGTAACTCTGAGCATTGGCCAGTTGTCCAATCTGATTTTCCAGTGCTTTGATAGAAGCTGATTGGTTCTGAATCATAGCATCGTATTTTTTTAACTGAGCCAGCACTTCTGCCATTACTGGTTCTTTTCATGCTCCTGGCCTTTGTTATGTTGCTGGAATACAGGTGGTGGATTGTTCTGTTGCTGAAATCCTGGTGGTGGATTGTTCCTTTGTCCAAAATTGTTGCTCCATGAAAAATTGGGATGATTCCTCCACCCTGGGTTGTAGGTGTTGGAATATGGATTGTTTCCCTGTCTGTTGAAATTGTTGACATAATTCACCGTTTCTTCAGGTTGAGTTGGCTCTGGTGCTCCTCCATATGTTGAACTTGTTGCTCCAATATTGCTTTGAGTGTTGAGAGTCTCCATGAATTTGCATATCTGGTCCAGTTTGGCACTAACTGCTGTGTTGGCTCCAACTTCATAAATTCCTGCAATTCTTTGAATCAAGCTCCTTTCTGTTGGCCACAAGGAATTGTTATTGGCCATCTCTTCGATTAGGTCCCAGGCTTGATCTTCTCCTTTTGACATCAAAGCTCCTCCAGCAGCAGCATCAATAGTGGTTCTCATCAATCCAGAAAGTCCATTATAGAAAGTTTGGACTTGAAGCCATTTTGGAATCTCATGGTGAGGACATTTCCGGAGCAGATCTTTGTATCTTTCCAAAGCTTCGTACAGAGATTCTGAATCTTGCTGCACAAAGGATGTGATGTCATTCCTCAACTTTGCAGTTCTGGCTGGTGGAAAGTATTTTGCAAGGAATTTGGTGGCTAGAGTGTTCCATGTTGTGATGGAACCAGCTGATAGTGAATGTAGCCAGGCCTTTGCTCTGTCTTTCAAGGAGTATGGAAAAACCCGCAGTCTCATTGCTTCTTCTGATGCTCGGTTGTAATTGAAAGTGCCACAAACTTCCAGGAAGTTGCTGATGTGGGCATTAGGATCTTCAGTTGCATTCCCCCCAAACTGAACTGACTGCTGAATCATCTGAATGCAAGTTTTGATGTCACCTGCATTTGCTGGTAAGGGAGGAAGTACAATACAGGAAATGAGGCATCTACCACTGGAATGGTTCTGTCTCGAATGGGAATTGGTGGTGCAACCTCCAAAGGTTCAGGTTCCATGTTAACAATTGCTTCTTGGCCTTCTCGCCTTTCCCTTCTCAACTGTCTGATGGTTCTTTCAATCTCAGGGTCAAGCGGATGGATTTCAAAGCTTCTGGCTCGTCTCATTAAATGTCTGAGAACCTGAAACACAAGAAAACAAAAACAATAAGTAAAAAGAAAAATAAGATACAAGTAACAAATCTAACCCCTAAACTAATAGTAAAGATAAATAAGTCCCCGGCAACGTGCCAAAAACTTGACCGGCGTAATCACACACGTATAACGCAAGCGCACGTATCGTTCAAGTAGTATAAAAAGTATCGATCCCACGAGGACTTAAAACCTTTTTGTTATTATTTATGGGGCCAACTGATTACCAGTATCTAACAGGTTGTTTGATTGATTGATTTGAAATGACGATGATTCTAAATTTAAAACAAGTAAATAAAATTGCTTAAAAGTAGGTTGAGAAAAATCCAAATTTATAAAAACTATCCAGGGTTGTGATTAATTCCAATATTATTTAGAAGATGAAGTGGTTATCTTAAAGTTGGGTAATATATTGATTTATTAACCTGGAACACTAATTTATGTAAAAGCCTCTTCCGATGGTCAATTTCAAATACCTAGTATAATCCAATTGAACCATATGTCTATGTCAACCAAATTACCTAGATTCATTAAGATTAAGTTCCAATTATGGCTACCCCCGCCCCCGACAGGTATATTCCTATCCTGTAAGGAAATCTATTAAAAGGTTTATCTATCCTCAAGGAAGATCGTGGGTTATTGAGTCTAAGGTCTTAAACTTAAAATCCCTATGTCTAGTTCATTTTAAGTTTACCTAATCAATTTTATTAATGGCCAGTTAATAAAAAGCATTAAGATTAAGACTCAATAAATAAATCTTTAAATTACCCAACCTATAATCTAACCCCTTATAAACCGGTTATATTGAAATTCATCACAACCCTAGATACTAACTTAGTTACAATACATAGCTATGGCTAATGAAAACTTAAAAGACATAAAATAAAAATGCTAAAAAGTAACTGCGAGAAAGTAAAAGCGGGAAAGTAAATGAAAATAAACTGCCAAGATAAAAGGAATTACTTTTACTAATTACTAACTTAGATATCTCCCTTAGTATAACATAATCACTTGTGAGATTAAAACCAACCGACCATATAGGCGGTACCCTGATTAAGTCAAGTTAAGTCCGACCAGCCATAAAGGCGGTAAAATTTGTCCATGAACCTGCCATGTAGGCGATAAAGAAATAACCAGCAATAAAGGCGGAACCAAAATTAAATTACCAACCGACCAATCTGGCGGTATCCTTGCTTAGTCAGGTTTAACATTTAAATTAAATAGCCCACCGACCAATATAGCGGTATTCCTTTTTAAGTCAAATTTTAGAATAGTGAATATGTTGTCTAAGGGAGATTAATCTAAGATAGTAACAGTAAAAGAATTACCTTCACCTCGGCAGAGGGAAGTTACCTCCTCATGGTTGAAAAATAAAACTGAAAAGTAAAGAAAGGAAAGTGTTATGCGTAAAAGTAAATTACGGAAAGTAAAACTGAAAAGTAAAGAAAAGAAAGTGCGAAATGAAAATTAATTACTGAAAACTAAAATAAACAAACTAGATACAATCTTTTTATTTTTCATTAAGGATTTCAAAGAAGAAAGTATGAATTTTACAAATGAAATGGCTTGGTATTTATAGGCAAAATTTTGCCACCATCAAATCATCAATCAATTTCTCCACCAAATCCATTATTAATTTCTCCACTAATTACTCCACCAAATCCATAATTGCTCCACTAATTTCTTATCTTGTTTGGTGGTGATTTGATAATTTTTATTAATTATTTATTAATAATAATTTTGCTTTGAAAATGATTGATAATGACTTTTAATAATTACACTCCACACACTTCTGGATGGTTCATCAATTTCGGTCATGAAATCATCAGAATTTGAAAATATGTTCTCTTTCAAAGTTGTAGATCTTTGAGGCTTCTTTAATCTGGAACTTGAATCAGCTCAATCCGATATCTGAGTAAACCGTTATGCCCAAAATACGACAGATGCGCAAAACTGGAATTTCCAAAACTGCACTTCGTCAAAAACGCCCTTTCAAGTTTCCAATCTCCAAAATTAATATATCAAGTCCAATAATTGCCCTTATTTGATCCACATTTCGTCCTAAATGATTTCATTGAGTCCCGATATTATTTTATCTGCAAAATAAAATAAAACATATCAAAACGTTCATCAAACCCGAGAAACTAAACAAAATATTAAGTAAAAGGGGCGGTAAATATTGATATATTTTCCGCTCATCACACCCCCAACCTAACATTTTGCTAGTCCTCGAGCAACAACAAAATAAATTAAAATTAAACTAAGCCACTTTCGTAGGGATCACGGTTGCATTTAGCGTATGCAACAACAAGCTTTAACACCTAGGTGTCCCTACTGGGGAGAATCATTTGAGCGACAAAAAGAAAGTGTCACACTTTTAGATTCAGCCTAACGTTCGAGAAGTCACGTCTAGCTGACGATGTTAAACTTAGCGCTCGTAGGGAGGCGACCCATGCAATTGTGTATATATTATGATTTGGTGTGATTTAATTTGGTGTGTTTAGTTTTTGCAGATTAAGACATTCCAGATGGAAGAAGTTCTCACAAATCTTCACAAGCAATTTCCTTCTCTCTCTCAAAACTCTCTGATGAAAGTCTACAAAGCTCGCTTGGAACGGATGAGACTACTAACGATCCATGGTGTTCCTAATGATATTCTTTGGGTAATTGAAGCACGGGTCCGATTGGCAGGTGAGTCTTCTGACTCTTTATTTCACATCTGCCTGGTTTTGGAAAAAGCACCTATGCAAAGAAACGTAGAGCTAAGCAAATGGGTGTTTGTTACAAGTGCACGCTGGAATTGCAATACTCGTTGTCGTTCTTTAGGAATGGTGTGTGATAATCACGAAGACAAAATTAATTCATTAGGGATGGCTTGAGTAAGGAGTCTTTAGATGATATATCTTCGAATCTTAAGACGCATCCCAGTGGATATGTTCACATAGCCATTCGCAATTACATACACAATTTCAAAAAGAAAGACAACAGTTAAGTCTGGGAATCTGACTCAAAAAGACCATGTTTGCCAATTTATAAGAAAATTGGATGGGAAGCTTGTCCCTGACGCATAGACGTCAATCAATCCGCTACTTTTCTTGTACATATTATATCTCTTTGTCTTTTCCTAATAATTGTATTTTGTTTTGTTATTTTCTCCGACAGGATCCAGACCTTTTTGACTATCCTGATTTATTTTACGGTTTAACTAATAATTGTCATTTGGCAGGTACTAGAGCTATTATTTTACTCACCCTTTTCAGTTGTTATAAATTCAACTCATCATAGCACTTTTGAAGACATCCAGAGTAAAACATGGAAGCCACTTCAAGAAGACGAGTTGAAAATATCTGTGTGTTTTGCGGTACTAGTGTTGGTGTTAAGCCACAATATGTGGAAGCAGCACAGGAATTGGGTCGAGTCTTAGCTGCAAGGAATATGCACTTAGTATATGGCGGAGGCAATCTTGGACTAATGGGGATCATTTCAAAGGCCATACAGGTAGGAGGCAGTCACGTTTTGGGAATCATCCCAAAACATTTGGCAGAGGCAAATCTTATTGGACCATCAAACGGAGATGAACTGATCGTGCCAGGTATGTCTGAACGATTGGTAGAAATGATTAATCGTGCTGATGCTTTTATTGCTTTGCCAGGTGGCTTGGGCACATTGGAGGAAATTTTTATCGTGCTATCTTGGGCAAACTTGAACATACACCAGAAACGAATTGGGTTGTTTAACGTTGATGGATTTTATGATTTTCTTTGTGTGTTTCTTGATGATGCTCGGAGAAATGGGTTCGTGTCAAAACCTTTAAAAGAACTCCTCTTCACTGTCAGAACTGCTCCGAATCTAATTGACCAAATCTTAGCCTATGAACCACAAATTGACCCTATCCTTTCAAAGATAAATTGGTCCGAGGACGATCGTGGTAAGAGGCGCCGGATTAATCTGGATCTTAACCTTTAATTTCCTGTAGAATTTCAGCTAACCAGGTATTATCTTCTAAACTATTCTTCTATTGTTTAAGACATTTGGGACAATGTCTCATTTAGGTTTGGGGGAGGGAATTAGTTGATCAGTACCTTGTTTTTAGTTTGTGTGTTGTTTTTATTTTTAGTCCAAAAATTTTCAAAAAAATACAAAAAAATTGAAAATTTTTCAAAAATTAAAAAAATATTTTGCGTTTTTGTTTTTTTTATTTTGACTACAAAGGTGAAATTAGTAAGAGATAGCTGAGTAAGGAGTTTTCACTCCTGAGACGTATCTCAAACCTATTTCGGAACAAGTTAATTTTTATTTATTTCCTTTTGAATTATTTAATTTGCGAATTCTCCATAATACTGACTAAAATGGATCTTCATATGCTCAGTTGGCAGGTATTATCAACATGCATGGTAACATACGGACATGAGTTGTAATTGAAAAGTTTGTAATATTTAGTGCTCTAGTTTAATTGGAGAAAGCATCTCAAAAAGTGATGGAGTAAAAAAAAAAAAACGTCTAAGGTCCGAGTTATTAAGTCTGTAATGGTGTTTTAACACATAGTGCCCTAAGCCTACTGGTTTGGGAGTCACTGGCCCAAAGCTCGCTACATGGATCAAGGATGTTGCAAAAATATATATATCTGAAGTCTGAGTAATTAAGTCCGTAGGGGTGTCTTAACACTTGGTGCCCTAAAGCCAACTGGTTTGGGAGCCACCGACCCAACACTCACTACATAGATGGAAGATATTGTATATAAATAAAAAAAAAAGAAAAAATCAAAGAAAAAATCAGAAAAATTAGAAAAAATTTTCCATTGCTGCAAAAATGTGTGAATCTGATAAAACTTTAGGATAAAAATATTACTCTTTTATCAACTGCACTTGTGACTGTTGTGGGAAAAAATGAGTTGATTAATATTTTATCGGCTGTGCATATGGAGAATGGTAAATATAATCGGAGAATTTACTTATTCAGTAATTTAGAAAGAAAGAAAATAACTAGTAACTTGAAGTAGAAATTTCACCTGATTAGTCACTAACTTCTTTATATTTCTTTTCTCTTGTCTTTTTGCTTTTGTGTGCATTAGTTTCACTACATTTTTACTTTTGTAAAATGTTTGTGGGTATCATAGCTGTAAACCCTCACGAGACTACAACTCGTCCACTAGGGACATGTAGGCATTGCATTTTTGCATGTAAGTCCCTATGATGAGTCTCATTTGGAGACACTACCTTTTAAGTCACGGAAGTCGCGGGAAACATACGTCGGATGGGAACAGTCAGAAATTGGGATTTTGATTGGATTTAGTTCGCTTGTTTAGCTTCGGGCTCGCTTGTTGGACCTCCGTTTTAAGCACCTTTAGCCCAAACCCCCCACAAACCATTTAACATTGGCCCAAAACCCTGAAATACACATCAAGCCCACACGCCCAGCCCTAGCCACACACACGCCAAGCCCTTAAAACACATCAAAAAATACAAATCACATTTAATAAACATGGAAATTAAAAAAAATCAAATAAAATCTAAATAATTACATACCTAATTAAAATAAATCAAATATATGATCTTCCAAAACAAGCCAAATCTTGTCCCTAATTAAAAAGATGTTTTCCTATGAAATACTAATTAAAAGATATCACCTTTATTAAAAAATCTCATTCCTTTTCAAACAAGGATTCACCCTAGCCTTTGTCTATAAAAGAGACACAAAACCAACCCTCTCTTCTCCTAGCATTCACGCCTAAGACAAGAGGCAACAAACAAACAATTCTCCTTCTCTTCTCTCTGCATAGTCGAATACTCATCCATCAAACCCCCTCCATTGCCGCATAAACAACCACCGAAACACAACTCCAGACAGTCCATACATCACCGAAACAGCCCCTGAAAGCTACCCCTGCACCACCAAAAATCTGCACCCCACAACAGTCCATGCAGTGACCGAAAAACACCCCATGAAACTGCATTATAATCACCAAAAAAATCATCCCAAATAGTAGTTAAAATCACCAAAAACAGTGAACAAAAACTGCATTTTAAAACCCTTAGCTTACCGCACAAAACAGCAGCCCTATACCCTTAAAAAAACCGCAAAAATAGTAGCCTTCTACCGCAAAACAGTGACTGAAAACAACATCAAAATAGCAGTGAAACGGAGCAAAAACAGCGGCCCAAACAGCGAAACAGCGAGCGAAAATGTTGAACCAGTGAACTAGAGGAGTTGCAGAGCATCAACCGTTCCGACGACCGTGTACCGTACTTCCGAGAGACGATTTAAAAGGTTAGACCTGAGGGCACTTTTCTTATTTATTTTCATTCATCCTTTAATTGTTTTATTTATTTCCTTCGCATGAGAGTCGCTTGTTGATGCATGTTGTGGCATTTGAATGGATGGGAAAATGTGTCGTGTCTTGTGGTATATAGGATGGAAACCCAGACGTAAATTTCGTAGCCGAATCTGAATGGATGGTAGTGCGGTCTGTACTTGGGAAACAAATCCACGTACCACTTGAGCAAACGGCACATCTTTATTTTATCTTGTTTGTTTATTATTCGCATTTTATATTCTGTCTTTTACTTTCCGCTTGCTTGTTTATTGATGATATAGTGCGCATGGGCTTAGTATGTTTGTCTAAAGGTTCTCTATTTGAGGGAAGAAAAGTCTAAAAGGCTACCTTTACGACAATACTTCACCGCGCCGGACGAAGTATGTTTGGTTGAATGTGAGATATGTTCAATCGAGTATACGAAGTCCTATATTGTTGTCTTTATTTTATATGCATTGTAATATAATGCACATGGGCTAACTAGGGTGGATTAAAGGTCCTCTATTCGAGGGAAACGCCTGAAGGCTACCTTTACCATGATGTTTTACCGCGCCTTTTATTATGTCATTTACCCTTTGCATATCATTGCTTTATTTATGCATGCATTACATTCTTGTGCGCATGGGCTAACTAGGGTGGATTAAAGGCCCTCTATTCGAGGGAAATGCCTAAAGGCTACCTTTTCCACGATGTTTTGCCACGCCTTTTATTATGCCATTTACCATTTCCGTATCATTGCTTTATTTACGCATGCATTGCATTCATGTGCACATGGGCTAACTAGGGTGGATTAAAGGTCCTCTATTCGAGGGAAATGCCTAAATGCTACCTTTACCACGATGTTTGCTGTGCCGGACGAGTTGCACTCGATTGAATGTGAGATGTGTTCAATTGGGCACACGAGGTCCTACATTGTGTATTTGTTCAATCCATGCATTTGTTTGTGTCGTTTCAGATGCCATTTTGGTAATCTCGTTCGAACGCGTTTCCGAACGCTACACTAACGTACTCATTTTGTCTCAGTCTGTTCGAACGCGTTTACGAATGCTACTCGAACGCGCATGCGTTTTGTTTTATCATGCATCAGATCTTATCCCGTTCGAACATGTTCTCGAACGGTATACGAACACGAACCTTCTATTTACCGTTCGAACGCGCATTTTCAAACGCTACAGAACGCATATACAGTGAACCGAGTCCTATTCATCACATTTCATGCATGATTGCTTCTTGGGTGATTTCTCTTACATTATGTAATTAATCATATCATTCCATTATTGACACTTTTTCATCTATTTGTATTCCTGCATTTATCTATTTGATGTGTTCGTGAGATTGTTTTCAAGCATGATTAGGTCGTTAGTACGTTACTTGTTTCTTAAAGCATGATTAGGTCATTAGGATGTTACTTATTTCTTAAGCATGATTTGCCATTAGTACGTTATCCCTCTATGCATGATTTGGTTATCTTCTTTTGCAATAGGCGTTCAATTTACGCTTATGTTTAGGTTGTTATTTATTTTTCGTGTTTGATGATTCAACATGTTCTTGAGATTATTGTGTGATATCGTATGTTTGCCGTTATGATAATTTATTTTATACATGCAAACTTAGGAGTAGATTATCCTTGGAAATATATGTTGCTTAGGCTTGGTTAGATTATTGCACAAATCCTTTCATTACAAGTGGCATAAGTAAGGGACCATTCCGAACCCAACGGTTTGAAGTCTTCCCTTGCGATGGGTGAGTGCGGCCTTAAATCATTTTCCCGGTTTACACCGGGTGGTGACTCCATGTTATTTCTCCGGTTTGGTTCCCCCGCGGACTACTCCGTACTATCACGACCGGCCGGGCCCGCGGCCCGACAAGCGTCGCAGATTTCTGTGTCTTACAGTCTGGCGACTCCACTGGGATAGAGAATTGTCCCCGAAATAATGTCTTGTAATGTTTGTGATTTGTGCTTTAATTAACCGTGTTTACCGTGGATTGAAAGGGGTTTAATTAAAGGCACTTTTTAATGCTAGGTAATGGTTTGGTGTCTTCCCTCATTCACTACCTTTCTATAAGGAAAAGTTGTGAAGGCACCTAGGTAATCATGTACTCGTAGCCTACTGTGATGGACTAATTTGAAGGACTCGTTGTTTATTTCTGTCACCAAGCGATAAAAGCCTAAGAGGCTTGGGTTTTTAAGAGAGTTCCCTTCGCCCTCCCTCTGGGGAATCTACAACGGGAAATCCATCTGACAGTCAGTCACGCACCATAACTCATTGGCACGTACCGTAAGGTATAAAAAAGGTGCGCTCACTTGGTCGCTCGAACCCTTGAGTGGGGAGACCTAGTTGTGGTCAATCCTTCGCAACGAGAGTCTTTGTCCATACTCCCGCAAACCCACACGTAGACCGGAGTTGTATGACCTATAGCAACTATTTCCTTGTGCTTGTGAACCATCCTCATTTTGATGCAGTTGGACTTCTTGTCAGAATTCGAACTTGTTGGGCCATTTAAACTGGGACGAGTTCGTATCCTATGACAATTGGGCCAAAAGCTTCTGAAATGTCGATGGGCCACTCTGTAGAAATTATTGCTTTATGCTTGAATTGTTTCTTTTTATGCTGTGCTTAAGACCATCATCATTTGGACTCAGTTAGACTCCTTGTCAGAAATGCGAACATGTTGGGCCATTTAAACTGGGACGAGTTCGTATCCTATGACAATTGGGTAAAAGTTTCTAAAATGCCGATGGGCCACTCTGTAGAAATTGTTTCTTTATGCTTGTGCTTAGGACCATCATCATTTGGATTCAGTTAGACTTCTTGTCAGAAATGCGAACTTGTTGGGCCATTTAAACTGGGATGAGTTTGTATCTTATGACAATGGGCTAAAAGTTTCTAAAATGCCGATGGACCATCCTGTGTTCGGTCCCCTTATCATTTGAAGTTGTTTAACCATGTTATCGTAAAGGTGTAAACCTGTTGAGCCTTTTCAACTGGGACAAGTTTGCACCCTGCAATAATGTGATTGAAGCTTTAAAATGACAAGAGGCCGACTTATATATTCCATGCATTGCACGCATACATGTTGACTGACAATTTTAAAACATCATAGATTCTCGTTGGGTTAGGAAAAAGGGAAGACTCATCAAAATACCGATAGCAAACATGACTGAATCATAGAACGAGGTATCCCGTATGGATTAGTTGGAGACCAATCTCACCACAGTTACTGAATAGTTTGCAAGCCTTAACTGCTGCTATGGCTGATATGGTTGTGCCTCGTGCTCGGGGAGACTCTGAGAATGAGAGGTGTGAAAACCCTCCGACTAGATTGAATGATGATATCCCGGGTTTTGATGATGATATGGCCGAATATGCTGCGGGGAAAATGGCAGGGTCTCAAACTGAACTGCAGAAACTCCGAGATCAGATAGAGTCGGTTACCCATAAGATGAGGGGCAAGCACGAAGACCTGTTGGATTATGAGGCAATAACGTTTGAGGAACAGTTGCCAGCTCAATTTAAAATGCCGGATATAGCCAAGTTTAATAGGAACGGGGACCCGAGGGTCCATCTCCGTTAGTATATTTCAGGTATGAGTTCAGTGGGTTTATAGAAGCGTCAAGTGCAGAAAATGTTTGGGATGTCGCTCGAGGGGGCGCCCGTAGTATGGTACCACAGCCTAGAGAGGAAGATCAATGAGGATTGGAGAGAACTGGCAAAAGCTTTTCTGAAACAATATGTTACAGACTTGGAGATTTATTTGTCACTCCGCGATTTGTAGAACACCAATCAGAAACCGGAGGAAAATTTCAAAGAGTATGTGGATCGCTGGAGAAGCCAGCTTCTGAAGATGCAGACTCGGCCCTCAGAGAAAGACCAAATCAAGATGATTATCAAGGGCACCAAGCCCTCCATCTATGGCAAGCTGAGGAGAATTGTAGGCACTGTATTTTTTCATGTAAGACCCGATGATGAGCCTCGAATGGAGGCACTACCTTTTAAGTTGCGGAAGTCGCGGAGAACAGACGTCGGAAGGGGGGAGTCAGAAATTGATGCCTCGTTGGATTTAATTCGCTCGCTTAGCTTTTGGTTCGCTTGTTGGACCTCTGTTTTAAAACAAATACCAAACCCTTATTCACAAACCACCCTTCACGCCCAAGCAATAATAACCAAAACCCCAAATCACAAAATGCTAAGCAACAAACAAACACAAAATCAACAAAATCACCCATGCACCTCACAACCCTCTCCCACGTGAAACAACTAATCAATAAACAAAGCATCTCACCCAATCACAAACCAAAACACAAACCAACAAATAAGCTCATGCACCCTTGACCGGCGTAATCACACACGTATAACGCAAGCGCACGTATCGTTCAAGTAGTATAAAAGTATCGATCCCACGAGGACTTAAAACCTTTTTGTTATTAATTTATGAGGCCAACTGATTACCAGTATCTAACAGGTTGTTTGATTGATTGATTTGAAATGACGATGATTCTAAATTTAAAACAAGTAAATAAAATTGCTTAAAAGTAGGTTGAGAAAAATCCAAATTTATAAAAACTATCCAGGGTTGTGATTAATTCCAATATTATTTAGAAGATGAAGTGGTTATCTTAAAGTTGGGTAATATATTGATTTATTAACCTGGAACACTAATTTATGTAAAAGCCTCTTCCGATGGTCAATTTAAAATACCTAGTATAATCCAATTGAACCATATGTCTCTGTCAACCAAATTACCTAGATTCATTAAGATTAAGTTCCAATTATGGCTACCCCCGCCCGACAGGTATATTCCTATCCTGTAAGGAAATCTATTAAAAGGGTTATCTATCCTCAAGGAAGATCGTGGGTTATTGAGTCTAAGGTCTTAAACTTAAAATTCCTATGTCTAGTTCATTTTAAGTTTACCTAATCAATTTTATTAATGGCCAGTTAATAAAAATCATTAAATTAAGACTCAATAAATAAATCTTTAAATTACCAACCTATAATCTAACCCCTTATAAAACGGTTATATTGAAATTCATCACAACCCTAGATACTAACTTAGTTACAATACATAGCTATGGCTAATGAAAACTTAAAAGACATAAAATAAAAATTCTAAAAAGTAACTGCGAGAAAGTAAAAGCGGGAAAGTAAATGAAAATAAACTGCCAAGATAAAAGGAATTACTTTTACTAATTACTAACTTAGATATCTCCCTTAGTATAACATAATCACTTGTGAGATTAAAACCAACCGACCATATAGGCGGTACCCTGATTAAGTCAAGTTAAGTCCGACCAGCCATAAAGGCGGTAAAATTTGTCCATGAACCTGCCATGTAGGCGATAAAGAAATAACCAGCCATAAAGGCGGAACCAAAATTAAATTACCAACCGACCAATCTGGCGGTATCCTTGCTTAGTCAGGTTTAACAGTTTAAATTAAATAGCCCATCGACCAATATAGCGGTATTCCTTTTTAAGTCAAATTTTAGAATAGTGAATATGTTGTGTCTAAGGGAGATTAATCTAAGATAGTAACAGTAAAAGAATTACCTTTCACCTCGGCAGAGGAAGTTACCTCCTCATGGTTGAAAAATAAAAACTGAAAAAGTAAAGAAAGGAAAGTGTTATGCGTAAAAGTAAATTACGGAAAGTAAAACTGAAAAGTAAAGAAAAGAAAGTGCGAAATTGAAAATTAATTACTGAAAACTAAAAATAAACAAACTAGATACAATCTTTTTATTTTTTCATTAAGGATTTCAAAGAAGAAAGTATGAATTTTACAAATGAAATGGCTTGGTATTTATAGGCAAAATTTTGCCACCATCAAATCATCAATCAATTTCTCCACCAAATCCATTATTAATTTCTCCACTAATTACTCCACCAAATCCATAATTGCTCCACTAATTTCTTATCTTGTTTGGTGGTGATTTGTTAATTTTTATTAATTATTTATTAATTAATATTTTGCTTTGAAAATGATTGATAATGACTTTTAATAATTACACTCCACACACTTCTGGATGGTTCATCAATTTCGGTCATGAAATCATCAGAATTTGAAAATATTTTCTCTTTCAAAGTTGTCGATCATTGAGTCTTCTTTAATCTGGAACTTGAATCAGCTCAATCCGATATCTGAGTAAACCGTTATGCCCAAAATACGACAGATGCGCAAAACTGGAATTTCCAAAACTGCACTTCGTCAAAAACGCCATTTCAAGGTTCCAATCTCCAAAATTAATATATCAAGTCCAATAATTGCCCTTATTTGATCCACATTTCGTCCTAAATGATTTCATTGAGTCCCGATATTATTTTATCTGCAAAATAAAATAAAACATATCAAAACGTTCATCAAACCCGAGAAACTAAACAAAATATTAAGTAAAAGGGGCGGTAAATATTGATATATTTTCCGCTCATCACACCCCCAAACCTAACATTTTGCTAGTCCTCGAGCAAAACAACAAAATAAAATTAAAATTAAACTAAGCCACTTTCGTAGGGATCACGGTTGCATTTAGCGTATGCAACAAGCCTTTAAACCCCTAGGTGTCCCTAGTTGACGAGTTGTAGTCTCGTGAGGGTTTACAGCAACGATACCCACAAACGTTTTACAAAAGTAAAAAGTTAGTTAAAACTAATGCACACAAAAGCAAAAAGACAAGAGAAAAGAGAATAAAGAAGTTAATGACTAATCAAGTGAAACTTCTACTCCAAGTTACTAGTTGTTTTGTTTCTTTCTAAACTACCGAATAAGTAAATTCTCCGATTATATTTACCATTCTCCATATACACAGCCAGCAAAATATTAATCAACTTATTTTTGCCCACAACAGTCACAAGTGCAATTATAAGAGAATAATATTTTTGTCCTAAGGTTCTATTAGATTTCACACTTTTTATAGTAATGGAGTAAATTTTTTTTTTTCTGATTTTTCTGTTTTTCTTTCTTTTTTCTTATTTTTATTTATATACAATATCTTCTCTCTATGTAGCGAGCTTTGGGTCGGTGGCTCCCAAACCAGGTGTTAAGACACCCCTACGGACTTAATTACCCAGACATTAGATATAAATATTTTTGCAACATCCTTGACCATGTAGCGAGCTTTGGGCCAGTGACTCCCAAACCAGTTGGCTTTAGGGCACTAGGTGTTTTAAAACACCCTTACAGACTTAAAACCCGGATCTTAGATGCTTTATTTTTTTTTTTTACTCCATCACTTTTTGAGATGCTTCCTCCAATTAAACTATAGCACTGAATATTACAATCCTGTCAGTTACAGCTCATGTCTGTATGTTACTATGCATGTTGATAATACCTGCCAACTAAGCATATGAAGATCCATTTTAGTCAGTTTTATGGAGAATCTACAAATTAAATAATTCAAAAGGAAATAAACAAAAATTAACTTGTTTCGAAATAGGTTTGAAATACGTCTCAGGAGTGGAAACTCCTTACTCAGCTATCTTTTACCAATTTCACCTTTTTAGTCAAAATAAAAAACACAAAACACAAATTTTTTTGTAATTTTTGAAAGTTTTTCAATTTTTTTTGTATTTTTCGAAAAATTTTGGACTAAAAATAAAAACAACACACAAACTAAAAACAAAGGTACTATCAACTAATTCCCTCCCCCAACCTAAATGAGACATTGTCCCCAATGTCTTAAATAGTAAAAGGAGAGTTAAGAAGGTCGTATCTGGTTAGCTGAAATCTACAGGAAATTAAAGGTTAAGATCTAGATTAATCCGACGCCTCTTACCATGATCGTCCTCGGACCAATTTATCTTTGAAAGGATAGGGTCAACTTGAGGTTCATAGGCTATGAGTTGGTCTATTAGATCCGGAGCAGTTCTTGCAGTAAAGAGGAGTTCTTTCAAAGGTTTTGACACGAACCCATTTCTCCGAGCATCATCAAGAAACACACAAATAAAATCATAAAATCCATCAACGTTGAGCAGTCCAAGCGGTTTCTGGTGTATGTTCAGGTTCACCCAATAATACTATAAATATTTCCTCCAATGTACCCAAGCCACCTGGCAAAGCGATAAAGCAAAAGCATCAGCACGGTTAATCATTTCTACCAGTCGTTCAGACATACCTGGCACGATCAGTTCCTCTCCGTTTGATGATCCAATAAGATTTGCCTCTGCCAAGGGTTTTGGGATGATTCCCAAGACATGACTGCCTCCTTCCTGAACGGCCTTTGAAACGATCCCCATTAGTCCCAGATTGCCCCCGCCATATATTAAGTGCATATTCCTTGTAGCTAAGACTCGACCCAATTCATTGGTCTGCTTCTATGTATTGTGGCTTAGTACCAACACTACTACCGCAAAACACACAAATGTTTTCAACTCGTCTTCTTGAAGTGGCTTCCATGTTTTATGTATTTCTTTCTCAAATCAGGATGCCTTCAAAAGTGCATTGACGAGCTGAATTTATAGTACCTGAAAAGGGTGAGTAAAAATAGCACAAGTATCTTCCAGAGGACGATTAGTATCAAAATAGTAAAATAAATCGTGATAGTAAAAAAAATCTGGATCCTGTCGGAGAAAATAAAAGAAAACAACAAAACAAATCAGAATTATTAGAAAAAGACAAAGAGATATAATATGTACAAGAAAAGTAACGGCTTGATTGACATCTATGCGTCAGGGACAAGCTTCCCATCCAATTTTCTTATAAATTGGCAAACCGGGTCTTTTTGAGTCAGATTCCCAAGACTTAACTGTTGTCTTTCTTTTAGAAATTGTGTATGTAATTGGCGAATGGCTATATATACATATCCACTGGGATGCGTCTCAAGAAGAGTCGAAGATAGATCATCTAAAGACTCCTTACTCAAGCCATCCCTAATGAATTTAATTTGTTCTCGATTATCAGGACACCATTCCTAAAGAACGACAACGAGTATTACAATTCCAACGTGCACATTTGAAACAGACACCCATTTGCTTAGCTCTACGTTCTTTGCATATGTGCTTCTTGTTGAGTTTTCTAAGGGTCCCAAGATCAAAATACAAGCATGAATCACAAGTGAATACAACGACGAAGTTGCGAAATACTTACATCGAGCGGTTGAGAGACGATTTGGGCAACAAAATTCGCACTCACGGCCCACTGCCACTGTCACGCTAGCAGTAACAGCCCACTGCCCTCCATTTGCTGTTTTGGTCACCAAAATCAAGCTCCAAACTTTCCGAAATGGTTCCCGACTCATGGGGGGACTTCCCTATCACCTTCGCATTGATCCCGGAGTGTGCTAGCACTCTTGTTTTGCCACAAAAACCACTTGCTTCCCACCATTTTCTTTTGATTATCTCGGCAGTTTCACTGCCCAAGTAGAACCAGAAAATGGCGTGAGATGAGAGAGAGAGGAAAAAGAATGAGTTCCAACGTGAGGAGAGAGAGAGAGTGTTAGTTGAAAAAGTAAAGTGTATTAGGTTTCTTTTATTTCCAAAATAATAAACCAAATACAACTTTTTCATTTGGAAAAAAGTCAAGCACTTAATGCTTCAACAACTTCCATCAATCACCATCAATCACATCAATCAATCTTGTCAAGTCACATAACTCAAAGTGACAAGTGATTTGACGCTTGATGCGACTAGCGATTTGACGCTTTGATTTGACTTGCGTGCCGCACTCGAATTCGAAACGCGAATACGCTCGCAAATAATCTCGGGCTCGGGTTCGCTAATTCCAAATTAACGAATTTTCCGTTGCGTCGCAATTAAAAGATTACGCCTAGCAAAATCACTATTCACGTCGCTAACGAATTAATTCTAAATTAACTCGTTCACTCGAATTAAAATCTAATTTCAATTCCGCGTCGAAATCCAATTTCCTTTATTATATCGAATATATTAATTAATCGATTAATTCCAAATTAATCGTTCTCTCTCTTAAATGATATTTTACCAGATAAAATATCCCGTAATTAATCCCAGATTAATTTTCTCTCTCATCTAATTAATCCCAGATTAATTAAAAGTGCGAGTCATACGTCATCGGTGAATCTTTGGGAAGCGACCCATGAGATGCCCGGATATGTTGGCTAGTTGAAGTAAATACGGTCGTCGGAGTATCCGAATCACGTACGTACCAAGTACTACGTTCTACCGATTTACGAGACAAGGTCGACTCCTAGCAAAGTACGATGTCTACCAAATTCTCCGGTCATATTCATCTAAGAATATTAAGATCTGTATCAAGCGTAGTATACCATTGTATTGTGTATATCGGTCCAGTATCGGATAGTCACGTGCTAGGGCTGGGGCTGGATAAGTGTCTGCCCCGTCCGAAGAACATGTCGGATGTCTGGTTACATAGTCTCTATAATCGGATATTCATGACCTGGTCACAATATCCCGATTGGATGCGCATCACTCAAGAGCACTAGTACCGTATCCTGCGTGACATCATCTCCACTATGACTGAAGTGATACTTCCGTCTTGACATCACACCCAATACACTACGACTCTCTGATAAACCCAGAAGTGGTGTACGCAGAACCGGTTAAAGCCCTGTACCACCAAACCAAAGTCTATCGATTATCGTAAGTATTAGCGATGTAAGTCTCAGGTTAAGACTATACACACCTACCTTGATTTCGGCCTCCATAGACACATAGTCATAATACCAATGGGATTCCGAGGGGTCTATCCAGAGCGAAGCTGTTTCCCGTACCATCGGTGAAATACGACCTCCTATCGCACTTGTATAAGTATCCTATACTTATATATATGAGAACTATGCCGTTGTGCCCTCACAACGCGCACAAGTGCAATACTAGCCTATTCTGCATTATCGATGTCCAGCCTCGATAATACTCCGGCTAGGGATATTTAATGATTAATCCTTCGGAGACTGATACTGTCTCATATCATTCTCAGTCCAGGAACTAATCACATGGACCTCTCTTCATTTATATATCTATGGTGATCTAATCACTAATGATGAGAGTGCAATTTCCTTGTCACATAGTTAATTTGCTATAACAACACAATGATCTGCGCAAATAGTGACGCTATGGGTCATTTTGTCCAACAATCTCCCACTTGGCACATAGCCAGTCACTCAAGTGTCTCACACCCGAACTATGTACGGTTCGCTCAAATTGCTGAGGAAAGGTTTTCGTCAGCGGATTTGTTTGATTATCGTTTGTGCGATTTATACGATCATCACATCGCCACGATGTATGATCCGAACGAATCAGATGATATAGAAGTTATAATCTGGATCGTCGATGAGACCTTAATTCCTTAGCCTGTGCTGACGCCTAGCTCAGCCGCTAACAGAACTATATCTAATCTAATTAGATTTATTATCGATCCAAATGGCTTCTATTGCTGCCTCAGCTGCAGCAATAATCCGCATTTGTTGTTTCTTCGGCAACAGTTATCTTGCTAGGAATATTTCCAGCTCAGTGTTCCGTTATTCAAACTTTATAGTACCACAGTATTTAACTGTCTGGAAACTTGCAGCAGTGATCCCAGTCACTTCAAGTTCTCCTTCTCCATAGTTTAAGACAACATCTTTAGTTCTCTTAGATACTAACAGATGTTCTTAATCTTTAATCCAGTGACTATCACTTGGATTGACCTGATCATGACTCCATATGCTCGAAGCGTATGAGACACCCTATCAAGTACATTTTAAATGTACAATTTCTCAGAGAGTGTTAACAACTCCAAATCTATCCCAGTAGATCTTTATTCCTTGAATAAAGGTTGTTACTCCCCAGAATTCTACGGAGAATTTCTATTGAAAGCCAAGCTTTCAACAATAGCTTTATGGGAATTTCACTGTCAGTGCGCTCTCCCACTAACCTCCTTATATACACAAGAATTATTTCGTTTTGAGTCAAATCATAAACCATTATGATTATTTCAAAACGACAGTTCCAAGAACCTTATGCTTGCATTAATCCAAACATGGATCGAATAACCCGCAAACCTTGTTTGTCGGTTATACAAAATCGTCAGGATGTTGTAAACATCCTCCAAAAGGTTTCCTTTTCAGGAAAGCGATTTTGATCTATAACTGACATATTTCATAAATGAAATATACAGTTATCTTAAGCATCTTCAAATGGATTTACCATGGCAAAAGGTAAAAGGTTGAACCGTTATTAACTTAATGTTGATAACGATACCTTTCCGTCAAAAGCCCAGCTTTGTACGTTGGTATGTTGCCTTCCATGTATGTCTTCCTTGAAGACATTTATAGTACCAATAGGCACAATGCCTTGTGGTACAACAAACTAGTATCCAAACATAGTTGTTATACATGGAATCCATTTCGGACTCATGGCACTTTGCCATAAGGGAGTCGATACCTCGTATCACTTCCTCATAACGTAGTCGGATGGTACACCTCCATAAGATTGACTCTTTATTGGGTGAGATCAGAAACCCATACCCTAGGTTGTTTTCTGACTCTATCTGATCTACTAGTTTCTTGTGTATTTGAAGATTAATGGTATAGATTCATCATAGATGAACTATTTTTGTTCCATTAAGGACTTCGTGCCTTGAACAGTATTACTCCGATTTTCATCGAGTATCACTATCCTCCCACTGACCACTGCATATCGGTATCCTCTCAGGAAAACCGCATGGTGAGCAACAATCACATTGTTCTCATGTGAGATTTACAAGTACTATATTTAAGGTTTCCCTTAGGATAACCTATATTGGCACTTATCCAATTTGGGTCTTTTAGTTTGGTATCATCCAAACGTTATGCCTGGCATACCCAAATTATCAGGAATGAGAAACCCCGTTTCTTTCCTGTTCATATCCTATATGATATCTGTCAAACAGATTATATGGAACCTTATTCTAAATAAGTTTTGCACTGTTAATACATATCCTATTGAAGGAAACAGTAGCTCAGAGCGACTCGTGATAAACCTTATCATGTCCAACAAAATTCGGTTTTAGTTCGGACCACACCGTCTAACTGACGTGTCTCGGGAGGAGTCCTCATATGAAAGAATACCGTACTCTTTCATTTACGTATGAAACTTACTGCTTAAGTATTTTCCATTACGGTCTTATCGTGGCGGGGAAGAATACTATAGCCGATCTGTTTATTACTTCGTGTCGAAACTTGAATAGTTTCCGATCTGTGTTCTTCAAAAGAAACACATAACCACAACGTGATGCCACATCCGTAAGGTCACGAAATATTCATGTTCACATCTAGCTTGCTAGGTATGGGCCCACTTACTTCACCATGAATAGGGCTAACAGATCGGTGGCCCTTTTACTATTACCAAGTAAATAGTATTATAGGTATTTTACCTAATAAACTAGATTCGCAGACCTTATTTGAATAGTCAAATCAGTCCTAGTACCCATTCTTCAAAAGTGTGGATATACGAGTCTTGTTTAATTGTGTCCTAGACAACAAACCACAAATAAGTCTCTATTGATCAAATCAATTTGAGCTATTTATTGTCATTTTATATGTTTGAGATTTTATTTATATTCAAAATATAAATTCTGTTATTTACATCTAATGTATTTATCTCAGTATCATCTTTATATAATGAAACACTTAGTGTTCTAGAATATAAAGGTTTTATCCGCATCGGATTAAACACTGATATAGAGATAATGTCTCTAGTCAAACTAGTTACATAATAACATTTCCTAATTTAAGTACATACCCAAAGGGTAGTTCCTAAACTTAGGTATCTACGGTCGAAACAGCGACTTTCGTCCCGTTTCCGATTCGCAGAGAATCTTGGCTTGAAGTCAGTATCCAGCTCATAGCGGATTCTGAACATCAATACATATATTTTATGTACCACACTAAGTATTTAAAATCCAATTTCAATACTAGTAGTGAACATAACTTTGACAAATATTTTTAAAGTTAGAGCCTCGCCCTTTCTTAATTCCTTCGTGTCTTCCATATCCAAATGGTAGTCACTTTGGGATATGTCAATTATCTTTTCAATATTTCACAAACTTTGGCCAAGCCTTGGGTTTTAGAATATCGAAATGATGTGCACCTTGTGCAACTTGCCCAATTGTAAACTTTGACTTTAAAATAGATTTATTGTCAAGTATATTAAATTAAGCACTAAAGTCATCATCACATAAATCTTCCAAAGATTTTATGCTCTACTTATTTGCTTAATTATGGGCTAGATATAACAAGTTATTTTATCCAATAAAGTAACCTATTATTAATTCCCAATGAAAATTAAATCATTTAAATATTCAACTTTTCATTTTTATCTTGATTACAATAGTCTAACTATTTAATCAACGATTAGTGGTACTATATATATTATAATGATTATAATAGTCCAACTATATAATCAAATATAATCCAAATTAATTAACCTCAATTACATTGATTACTATAATCCAATTATAAAATCAACTGTAAACTGAAATTAATTAATTCAAATATATTGATTAATATAATCCAATTATATATAATCAAGTATAATACAGTCCAACTGTTTATTAAAACAACAATTTAAATATTAGTCCAACTAACATTAATATTACGACGAAATAATTTGAATGAGCGCGTATAGCGAGTAATTGAACGAATATTGCAAATTCAATTCTTGCCTCCCACTATTTTTCGTCGAGCCTCTAACCCTCTGTCGAGTACTCGGGAAACCGTGTTTCCTAGTGGGCTAGGATCCCGTTAAAGTATCACACAATCTTGACTTTGGCCAACAAATTGTATGATAATTAACTAGGTAGATCTCGAAGATCAATTGGATCTCATCCAACTCCTAGATCCAGTAGGTGGACATCCAAGTCCCAAAATATATCTAATATATGCCTATATATCGAATATATACCCTAACCTTTTTCCTCTGAATCAACTAGGCCTTGGCTTTGGCACAACAAACCTACCCAGTGATCCCAGTCAAGAGGAACCCATTGACATGGAAGCTTCGTAATCAATGTCGATGGACAAGAAGTGGTCTTGACTTTGGCCAACAAACCACAACTTGGACATGACACCGATATGGAAACAAAGCCTCGTGATTAAAACACATCTTCGACGGACAAGGGCTTGACTTTGGCCAACAACCCCTGCCAATCTCGGATCTTGAGCAAGAATCACTCAATGGAAGGAAAATAAACGCTTGATATTTATTGAGGGATTTTCGTGTGCAAATTGGCTACCAATTTAATTATCTTTGTTAAGGTCTCATCATCATACACCCTTAAACATGCATTCTAAATACATAATAAAGCGAGTATGAAAATAAATAATAATGATATGCGGATGGATGGATACTTACATTGATCCTAGATCAAATCTCTCCCTTTCTCACTCAAGCTAGCACTTGTATTACTTCTACCGTTACACTACACTTCTAATAAACCTCATTTACATGGAGGGGAATAGGTGAGAAGAGAATACAAAGAGAATGAAGGTGATAAGGCTGGACACGCAGGTCCAATTTAATAAATCGAATTATTACAACAATTTCTAAAATTGCCCACCCAACTAATATCCATCCGATATACATTATTCATGCATCACAACCATGTATTCACTCATATAAGCATGCTATCAATCAATCTAATCAAATTAATTAATCTGATAATTAAGTGATCATCCAATGTTCAAAAAACGATTTGATTTTGTTCAAGTCAACTCGTTTTTGCGAATAAGTACTTAAAGTACGAATTCTCGAATCAAATTAAACTACATAATTAAATCCAATTTAATATGCATTTAATACTAATCCAATTAATTTAATTCCAAATTAAATCTTACACTTTATTTACGAACCTTTACGACTTAAATTCCAAATTTAATCGTTACGGGTCTCAAAGCCCAATTAATATCCAATATTAATTTAATTAAAGTCTAATGGGCTTTTAATTAATTTCTTAAGGCGTGGACTTTTGGTCAACTCGGGTCAAACCGAATAACCAAAATCCAATCCGGGAGTTACCCCATAAGCCTAGAAATCAATCTGGGCCCAGTCCAATTCCCAATTAAACTTTAAAGGTCCAATAGTCGCATTTGGGCTTTATGGATGCGGTTTTGGGCCCCATTGGATCCAATCCATTTGGCCTAAACCCAACTTGTAAAATCAAGCCCAATAAGCCCAATTACAACATTAAAGTCTATTTCCAAAATTAGGCCCAATTAATTAAATATACAAAATCCAATTTTACAATTTAATTAATCAAAGTGCATTAACATAATTAATCACCTAAGTTCATTATTTCCAAAACACAAATTAGGCTAATTAATCATGCTTATCTAGATCAATTAGTGTCCAACACAAATTAATCAAAATCAAACCCATACATGCTTACTTTGTTCTCGGCAATGGGGTAATTTTTATGTCCGATTTGTTTCAATCCAATTAAAACCCAATTCGACATTAAATCAATATACTCTAATGATTTTCAACACATCCAATGTTTCAAAAAAATCAAAATTCACCAAGAACACAAAGGGCATAACTCTCGGCCAAGATAAGATTTTGGGCAAATTTGTTCCAAACCAAATTTGATCAAATTGATCCAACCAATCATCAATTAAAATACATTCAAGCATACTTAATCATCCAATTTCATAATTGCATGCTCAAATCAATTTTACCCAATACATAATTTATAACATTCTTGGCAATTTGGGGATTTTACATCCGATTCGAATTCAATCCAATTAATTCCGCAATCGACATTAAAACATCATCCCAAATGATTTCCAACACATCCAATTGTCAAAAATCAAAAATCCCAAGACATTAAAAAATAACAAGCAATTCGCATAACGTCATTGGGGAAAAAAATGATCCAATCACAATTTATTGAAATTGACCCAATCACAATTCAATTCAAACACAATTAAGCATACAAATCCATCCAATTTAATTTATCATGCTCAAATTCAAGTTTGCCAAATTTTAGCCCTAACTTTTTCATGCTTTTTAACCCAAGCTCTTGATGCCATTGTTGAGTTTTCTAAGGGTCCCAAGATCAAAATACAAGCATGAATCACAAGTGAATACAACGACGAAGTTGCGGAATACTTACATCGAGCGGTTGAGAGACGATTTGGGCAACAAAATTCGCACTTCACTGCCCACTGCCACTGCTTCACGTAAAGTAAACAGCCCCACTGCCCTCCATTTGCTATTTTTGGTCACCAAAATCAAGCTCCAAGCTTTCCGAAATGGTTCCCGACTCATGGGGGACTTCCCTATCACCTTCGCATTGATCCTGGAGTGTGCTAGCACTCTTGTTTGCCACAAAACCACTTGCTTCCCACCATTTTCTTTTGATTTATCTCGGCAGTTCACTGCCCAAGTAGAACCAGAAAATGGCGTGAGATGAGAGGAAGGAAGAAATGAGTTTCCAACGTGAGGAGAGAGAGAGAGTGTTAGTTGAAAAAGTAATGTGTATTAGGTTTCTTTTATTCCAAAATAATAAACCAAATACAACTTTTTCATTTGGAAAAAGTCAAGCACTTAATGCTTCAACAACTTCCATCAATCACCATCAATCACATCAATCAATCTTGTCAAGTCATCACTCCTCAAAGTGACAAGTGATTTGACGCTTGATGCGACTAGCGATTTGACGCTTGATTTGACTTGCGTGCCGCACTCGAATTCGAAACGCGAATACGCTCGCAAATAATCTCGGGCTCGGGTTCGCTAATTCCAAATTAACGAATTTTCCGTTGCGTCGAATTAAATGATTACGCCTAGCAAAATCACTATTCACGTCGCTAACGAATTAATTCTAAATTAACTCGTTCACTCGAATTAAAATAATTTCATTCCGCGTCGAAATCCAATTTCCTTTAATATATCGAATATATTAATTAATCGATTAATTCCAAATTAATCGTTCTCTCTCTTAAATGATATTTTATCCAGATAAAATATCTCCGTAATTAATCCCAGATTAATTTCTCTCTCATCTAATTAATCCCAGATTAATTAAAAGTGCGAGTCATACGTCATCGGTGAATCTTTGGGAAGCGACCCATGAGATCCCCGGATATGTTGGCAGTAAATACGGTCGTCGGAGTATCCGAATCACGTACGTACCAAGTACTACGTTCTACCGATTTACGAGACAAGGTCGACTCCTAGCAAAGTACGATGTCTACCAAATTCTCCGGTCATATTCATCTAAGAATATTAAGATCTGTATCAAGCGTAGTATACCATTGTATTGTGTACATCGGTCCAGTATCGGATAGTCACGTGCTAGGGCTGGGGCTGGATAAGTGTCTGCCCTATCCGAAGAACATGTCGGATGTCTGGTTACATAGTCTCTATAATCGGATATTCATGACCTGGTCACAATATCCCGATTGGATGCGCATCACTCAAGAGCACTAGTACCGTATCCTGCGTGACATCATCTCCACTATGACTGAAGTGATACTTCCGTCTGACATCACACCCAATACACTACGACTCTTTGATAAACCCAGAAGTGGTGTACGCAGAACCGGTTAAAGCCTTGTACCACCAAACCAAAGTCTATCGATTATCGTAAGTATTAGCGATGTAAGTCTCAGGTTAAGACTATACACACCTACCTTGATTTCGGCCTCCCATAGACACATAGTCATAATACCAATGGGATTCCGAGGGGTCTATCCAGAGCGAAGCTGTTTCCCGTACCATCGGTGAAACACGACCTCCTATCGCACTTGCATAAGTATCCTATACTTATATATATGAGAACTATGCCGTTGTGCCCTCACAACGCGCACAAGTGCAATACTAGCCTATTCCGCATTATCGATGTCCAGTCTCGATAATACTCCGGCTAGCGATATTTAATGATTAATCCTTCAGAGACTGATACTGTCTCATATCATTCTCAGTCCAGAACTAATCACATGGACCTCTCTTCATTTATATATCTATGGTGATCTAATCACTAATGATGAGAGTGCAATTTCCTTGTCACATAGTTAATTTGCTATAACAACACAATGATCTGCGCAAATAGTGACGCTATGGGTCATTTTGTCCAACACTTCTTCCAAATCCAGGTAAATAAGTATTACAAGACTCAGAATACTCACCTGCTAAACGAATTCGTGCTTCGATTACCCAACAAATATCAGTAGGAATACCTTTGTTCATCAATAGTCTCATCTATTCCAAGCGAGCTTTGTAAACTTTCATCAGAGATTTTTGAGGGAGAGAAGGAAATTGCTTGTGAAGATTTACGAGAGCTTCTTCCATCTTAATCTGCAAAAACTAAACACACAAAATTAAATCACACAAAATCACAATATATACACAAATTGCATGGGTTGCCTCCCTGCGAGCGCTAAATTTAAAGTCGTCAGCTAGACGTGACTTTTCGAACGTTTAGGCTGGATTTGAAAGTGTGACAGTTTCTTTTTTTGACGCTCCAACGATTCTCCCCATAATGCTTAACCCGCTGACTGTTAACTTTGAATGTGTTGTTGGTATTGGGATCCAGTAACTCAACAGCTCCATGTGGTAAAACCTGAGTGATCACAAATGGACCTGACCACTTTGATTTCAACTTTCCAGGGAAAAGTTTCAACCTCGAGTTGTACAACAACACGTGTTGCCTTGGTTCCAACTGTCTGTGCACTATTTTTCGGTCATGCCATCTCTTGGTCTTTTCTTTGTACAGTCTGGCATTCTCATAAGCCTGTAGGCGAAATCCTCCTCCATTCATTGAGTTGGTGAAGTCTTTTCTCTCCTGCAGCTTGTGGATCAAAATTCAACTTCTTCAGTGCCCAGTACACCTTGTGTTCAAGCTCAACTGGCAGATGGCATGCTTTCCCAAACACCAATCGATATGGTGACATACCAATGGGTGTCTTGTAAGCTGTACGGTAGGCCTATAATGCATCGTCCAGTTTTGTAGACCAGTCCCTCCTTGTTGATCCAACGGTTCTTTCCAAGATTCTTTTGATTTCTCTGTTTGAAACTTCAACCTGTCCATTTGACTGTGGATGGTAGGCTGTGGCAACCTTGTGAGTAACTCCGTATTTGGATAGAAGTGCATCAAAGTATTTGTTGCAGAAATGAGAGCCACCATCGCTGATGATTGCTCGAGGTGTTCCAAACCGAGTGAAAATGTTCTTTTTCAGGAATTTGATCACCACTTTTGAATCATTGGATGGCAGTGCAATTGCTTCAACCCATTTGGAGACTTAATCTACAACAACCAAGATGTACAGGTTTCCAAATGATGGAACAAAGGGTCCCATGAAATCAATACCCCACACATCAAATATCTCAACTTCCAGAATGTTTTGCAATGGTCCTTCGTTTCTTCTAGAAATATTCCCCATTCTCTGGCACCTGTCACATTGAAAAGCAAAAAGATAAGCATCTTTAAAAAGTGTAGGCCAGAACAAACCTGATTGAAGGACTTTTGCTGCAGTTTTGTTTCTGCTGAAGTGTCCGCCATATGGTGATGAATGACAGTGCTGCAAAACACTGTTGACCTCCTCCTGTGGAACACACCGTCTCAATAATTGATCAGCACACCGTTTAAACAGGTACGGCTCATCCCAGATATAGTGCTTGACTTCTTTGAAGAATTTCTTCCGTTGTTGAGTTGTCCATTCCAACGGCCATTTTCCTGACACAATGTAGTTGACATAGTCAGCATACCAAGGGGTATCTTGTTGTTTCATGGCAAACAGTTGTTCATCTGGAAAAGTTTCTTTGATTGACAGTTCTTTGCCAGCTATTTCTCCATTCTCGATCCTCGATAAGTGATCTGCCACCTGGTTCTCTGTTCCTTTCCTGTCTCGAATCTCCACGTCAAATTCTTGCAGAAGAAGTATCCAACGGATCAATCTGGGTTTGGCATCTTTCTTCGCGATCAGATATTTGATTGCTGAATGATCTGTGTAGACTACCACCTTGGGACCCAACAGATAAGAACGGAATTTGTCAAAAGCGAACACAACTGCAAGCAACTCCTTTTCAGTGGTTGTGTAGTTGAGTTGAGCTTCATTTAGAGTTCTGCTGGAGTAGTATATGGTGTGGAAAATCTTTGCTTTGCGTTGTCCCAAAACTGCACCTACAACAAAATCACTAGCATCACACATTACTTCAAATGGAAGGGTCCAGTCTGGTGTTACAATGATGGGGGCAGAAACCAGCTTCTGTTTCAAGATCTCGAAGGCTTCCTGACATTCTTTGGTGAAGTTGAAAGGCACATCCTTTTCCAGAAGGTTGCAAATAGGTTTTGCAATTTTGGAAAAGTCTTTGATAAATCTCCTGTAAAATCCTGCATGTCTAAGAAAACTCCGAATGCCTTTGACAGATGTTGGAGGAGGTAGTTTTTCAATTGTCTCGATCTTTGCTTTGTCTACCTCGATTCCCTTTTGTGAGATCCGGTGTCCAAGAACAATGCCTTCATGTACCATAAAGTGGCATTTCTCCTAGTTGAGTACCAAGTTCGTGTCTTCACACCTTTGTAATACATGTTCAAGATTTTGAAAACAATGATCAAATGAATCTCCAAATACAGAAAAGTCATCCATGAAAACCTCCATACTCTGCTCCAACATGTCTGAGAAGATGGCCATCATGCAACGCTGAAATGTGGCAGGAAGTACCATAAGGACATGTAAATGTGGTTTTCTCCTGATCCTCTGGTGCAATGGAAATCTGATTGTATCCTGAATATCCATCCAAAAAGCAATAGAACTCATGTCCCGCCAATCTCTAACATCTGGTCAATGAATGGCAGCGGAAAATGGTCTTTTCTGGTGGCTTTGTTCAGCTTACGGTAGTCCATGCATACTCTCCATCCAGTCACCGTTCTTGTCGGAATTAACTCGTTCTTTTCATTGGTGATCACAGTAATTCCTCCTTTCTTCGGCACACATTGCATTGGACTCACCCAACTGCTGTCTGAAATGGGATAAATGATGCCAGCATCCAACCATTTGATGATTTCTTTCTTCACGACTTCCTCCATGATTGGATTGAGTCTCCATTGATGCTCCACAGTGGGTTTGTACTCATCGTTCATCAAGATTTTTGTGCATGCAAAATGATGGACTAATGCCTCGAATGTCTGCTATAGTCCAACCAATGGCTTTCTTGTGCTCTCGCAATACTCTCAGCAACTTTTCTTCATGTTCCAATGTTAGCGACGAAGAAATTATAACAGGTAATTCAGAAGAGTTTCCAAGAAATGCATACCTGAGATGGCTCGGGAGTAACTTAGCTCCAGCTGCGGTGGTTCTTCAATCGAGGGTTTGATCCGGTCTGTCTTTGGAAGTTCCAAACTTTCAATTGGTTGTGTCACTTTGAAACGAAACGGCTTGTCAAGATAGTTGATATATTCCATAATTTCAGCATCAAGCTCACTGTCAGACATGTTGGTGATGCAAGCTTCAAGTTTGTCTGTGGAATTGTATCAGTATCTTGAATGATACTATCAACAAATCAATTCTGAAACATTCTTCTTCCTTTTCATCGCTCGGGAATTTCATGGCTTTGAAAACATTGAAAGTAACTTCTTGGTCCTGAACTTTCATGGTTAGTTCTCCTTTTTGTACGTCAATCACAGTTCTCCCTGTAGCCAAGAATGGTCTCCCAAGAATGATAGGAACATCTTTGTCTTCTTCCATGTCAAGTATAATGAAATCAGCTAGGAGAATGAGTTTGTCAACTTTCACTAACACATCTTCAACCACTCCTCTTGGAAATGCGAGCGTCCGATCGGCAAGTTGCAAAGAGACAGAGGTAGGCATTGCTTCTCCAATCTGTAGTTTCCTGTAAATAGAAAAAGGCATCAAGTTAACACTAGCACCTAAATCACATAAAGCCTTACCGATGTAATGTTCTCCAATGGTGCACGGGACTGTGAAACTGCCAGAATCTTTCAACTTCTGGGGTAGTTTCCTCTGAATGATGGCACTGCATTCTTCCGTCAATGCTACTGTCTCGTAATCTCCCAATCTTCGTTTTCGTGAAAGAATATCTTTCATGAATTTGACATAGCTGGGCATTTGTTCCAAGGCTTCTGCAAATGGGATGTTGATGTGCAGCTTTTTGAATACTTCCAGGAATCGAGCAAACTGCTTGTCCAGTTTGTTTTTCTGAAGACGCTGAGGAAAAGGTGGAGGTGGAGTAATCTGTTCTTTTTCCTTTGCTTCTTTTTCCTCCATCTGTTGCTCTGCTTCTTTTGGAACATCTTCAATGGTTGCCTTGATTCCAACATCTTTGTTGATTTCAGTACCACTTTTCAAGGTGATGGCTTGACATTGCTCCTTCCCTCGGTTCCTTGGATTCGGTTCTGTGTTGCTGGGAAGATTTCCTGGTGGTCTGTAACTCTGAGCATTGGCCAGTTGTCCAATCTGATTTTCCAGTGCTTTGATAGAAGCTGATTGGTTCTGAATCATAGCATCGTATTTTTTTAACTGAGCCAGCACTTCTACCATTACTGGTTCTTTTTCATGCTCCTGGCCTTTGTTATGTTGCTGGAATACAGGTGGTGGATTGTTCTGTTGCTGAAATCCTAGTGGTGGATTGTTCCTTTGTCCAGAATTGTTGCTCCATGAAAAATTGGGATGATTCCTCCACCCTGGGTTGTAGGTGTTGGAATATGGATTGTTTCTCTGTCTGTTGAAATTGTTGACATAATTCACCGTTTCTTCAGGTTGAGTTGGCTCTGGTGCTCCTCCATATGTTGAACTTGTTGCTCCAATATTGCTTTGAGTGTTGAGAGTCTCCATGAATTTGCATATCTGGTCCAGTTTGGCACTAACTGCTATGTTGGCTCCAACTTCATAAATTCCTGCAATTCTTTGAATCAAGCTCCTTTCTGTTGGCCACAAGGAATTGTTATTGGCCATCTCTTCGATTAGGTCTCAGGCTTGATCTTCTCCTTTTGACATCAAAGCTCCTCCAACAGCAGCATCAATAATGGTTCTCATCAATCCAGAAAGTCTATTATAGAAAGTTTGGACTTGAAGCCATTTTGGAATCTCATGGTGAGGACATTTCCGGAGCAGATCTTTGTATCTTTCCCAAGCTTCGTACAGAGATTCTGAATCTTGCTGCACAAAGGATGTGATGTCATTCCTCAACTTTGCAGTTCTGGCTGGTGGAAAGTATTTTGCAAGGAATTTGGTGGCTAGAGTGTTCCATGTTGTGATGGAACCAGCTGATAGTGAATGTAGCCAGGCCTTTGCTCTGTCTTTCAAGGAGTATGGAAAAACCCGCAGTCTCATTGCTTCTTCTGATGCTCGGTTGTAATTGAAAGTGCCACAAACTTCCAGGAAGTTGCTGATGTGGGCATTAGGATCTTCAGTTGCATTCCCCCCAAACTGAACTGACTGCTGAATCATCTGAATGCAAGTTTTGATGTCACCTGCATTTGCTGGTAAGGGAGGAAGTACAATACAGGAAATGAGGCCATCTACCACTGGAATGGTTCTGTCTCGAATGGGAATTGGTGGTGCAACCTCCAAAGGTTCAGGTTCCATGTTAACAATTGCTTCTTGGCCTTCTCGCCTTTCCATTCTCAACTGTCTGATGGTTCTTTCAATCTCAGGGTCAAACGGTGGATTTCAAAGCTTCTGGCTCGTCTCATTAAATGTCTGAGAACCTGAAACACAAGAAAACAAAAACAATAAGTAAAAAGAAAAATAAGATACAAGTAACAAATCTAACCCCTAAACTAATAGTAAAAGATAAATAAGTCCCCGGCAACGGCGCCAAAAACTTGACCGGCGTAATCACACACGTATAACGCAAGCGCACGTATCGTTCAAGTAGTATAAAAAGTATCGATCACACGATGACTTAAAACCTTTTTGTTATTAATTTATGGGGCCAACTGATTACCAGTATCTAACAGGTTGTTTGATTGATTGATTTGAAATGACGATGATTCTAATTTAAAACAAGTAAATAAAATTGCTTAAAAGTAGGTTGAGAAAAATCCAAATTTATAAAAACTATCCAGGGTTGTGATTAATTCCAATATTATTTAGAAGATGAAGTGGTTATCTTAAAGTTGGGTAATATATTGATTTATTAACCTGGAACACTAATTTATGTAAAAGCCTCTTCCGATGGTCAATTTCAAATACCTAGTATAATCCAATTGAACCATATGTCTATGTCAACCAAATTACCTAGATTCATTAAGATTAAGTTCCAATTATGGCTACCCCCCCCCGACGACAGGTATATTCATATCCTGTAAGGAAATCTATTAAAAGGGTTATCTATCCTCAAGGAAGATCGTGGGTTATTGAGTCTAAGGTCTTAAACTTAAAATCCCTATGTCTAGTTCATTTTAAGTTTACCTAATCAATTTTATTAATGGCGAGTTAATAAAAAGCATTAAGATTAAGACTCAATAAATAAATCTTTAAATTACCCAACCTATAATCTAATCCATTATAAACCGGTTATATTGAAATTCATCACAACCCTAGATACTAACTTAGTTACAATACATAGCTATGGCTAATGAAAACTTAAAAGACATAAAATAAAAATGCTAAAAAGTAACTGCGAGAAAGTAAAAGCGGGAAAGTAAATGAAAATAAACTGCCAAGATAAAAGGAATTACTTTTACTAATTACTAACTTAGATATCTCCCTTAGTATAACATAATCACTTGTGAGATTAAAACCAACCGACCATATAGGCGGTACCCTGATTAAGTCAAGTTAAGTCCGACCAGCCATAAAGGCGGTAAAATTTGTCCATGAACCTGCCATATAGGCGATAAAGAAATAACCAACCATAAAGGCGGAACCAAAATTAAATTACCAACCGACCAATCTGGCGGTATCCTTGTTTAGTCAGGTTTAACAGTTTAAATTAAATAGCCCACCGACCAATATAGCGGTATTCCTTTTTAAGTCAAATTTTAGAATAGTGAATATGTTGTGTCTAAGGGAGATTAATCTAAGATAGTAACAGTAAAAGAATTACCTTTCACCTCGGCAGAGGGAAGTTACCTCCTCATGGTTGAAAAATAAAAACTGAAAAGTAAAGAAAGTAAAGTGTTATGCGTAAAAGTAAATTACGGAAAGTAAAACTGAAAAGTAAAGAAAAGAAAGTGCGAAATTGAAAATTAATTACTGAAAACTAAAAATAAACAAACTAGATACAATCTTTTTATTTTTTCATTAAGGATTTCAAAGAAGAAAGTATGAATTTTACAAATGAAATGGCTTGGTATTTATAGGCAAAAGTTTGCCACCATCAAATCATCAATCAATTTCTCCACCAAATCAATTATTAATTTCTCCACTAATTACTCCACCAAATCCATAATTGCTCCATTAATTTCTTATCTTGTTTGGTGGTGATTTGATAATTTTTATTAATTATTTATTAATTAATATTTTGCTTTGATAATGATTGATAATGACTTTTAATAATTACACTCCACACACTTCTGGATGGTTCATCAATTTCGGTCATGAAATCATCAGAATTTGAAAATATGTTCTCTTTCAAAGTTGTAGATCTTTGAGTCTTCTTTACTCTGGAACTTGAATCCGCTCAATCCGATATCTGAGTAAACCGTTATGCCCAAAATACGACATATGCGCAAAACTGGAATTTCCAAAACTGCACTTCGTCAAAAACGCCCTTTCAAGTTTCCAATCTCCAAAATTAATATATCAAGTCCAATAATTGCCCTTATTTGATCCACATTTCGTCCTAAATGATTTTATTGAGTCCCGATATTATTTTATCTGCAAAATAAAATAAAACATATCAAAACGTTCATCAAACCCGAGAAACTAAACAAAATATTAAGTAAAAGGGACGGTAAATATTGATATATTTTCCGCTCATCAACCCTCCATGCATTTAACCCTCTCTCACATTAAACAATTCCAACAAATCAATACTATAAGTATCCTCACGTGAATCACAAACAAAACTAAAGGAACAACACACAAAGCAACAAACAAAGAGAACCACACCAATCACAAACAAACAAAAAACCCATTCCTACACCCATAATCCCCACGTGAATAACAAGAAATAAAACCACTCAACAAAGCCACCAAATCAAAAAAAGAACAACCCAAAATACAAAACAACAAATGAATAACCCTCCAAGTCAAAACCCATAACACAAAAATCCCCCACCCTCACGTGAACAACAAAGTAAAACCCACACAAACAATTCCATCAACAAAAGTCACCAATCAAAACTAAATACATGCCTCACGCCCAAACACAAGCAAACACTATTCACATTAAACAATTCATTCACATTAAACTAAAAGTCAAAACACCAAACAACAAACAGACAAAAATCACAAACCTCATTCACCACCCATACCTCACGTCCAAACACAAATAAACAAACCCCAAACACAAACCAACAAAGACAAGAATCACACCAAGCACAAACCAACAAAGAAAATCCACTCAACAAACACATGCAACACCCATAACACACCCATGCATAACCCATAACACCCCCTCACCTTCACTCCCCTATAAAAAGAAACCCTAACCAAAGCCACAAGCTAGCTAGTTCATTTTAAGGAAAGAAAAGAAAATAAGACAAGCATTCACGCCAATAACCTCAAAAACCCCCCTCCTTGCCGTGAACAAACAACTAAAGCCACGCACATTGCCGCACAAACAACAAACACTCCATTCACGCCCAAACTCCACCCACTAACTCACGCACATTGCCGCACAAACCCCCCCTCCACTCACGGCAAAACAACTAAAGAACAAAGCAATAGATTTAGCAAATAACCCTCAAACTGCCGCATAAAACACTCACTGTCCAGCCCCAAAACTGTTGGTTTCTATAATTAGTCCCAAAGAAAGAATAAGCCATAGAAATACAAATATCATACATGCAAAGCTTGAAGCATGGCGGAATCATACTTACAAAGCTTTGTGACGAATATGATGAAGAAAATCCTTGAGTCTTCAAGGTGGATGGTTTTCGGCCAAGAACAAGAATGAGAGAAGCTTCAAGTCTTGGAGCTGTTTTCGGCCAAGAACAAGAATGAGAGAAGCTTCAAGTCTTGGAGCTGTTTTCGGCCAAGAACAACAGTGTGAGAAGCTTCAAATCTTCTAGTACTCCAAGCTCCAAGGATGTTTCCCTATCACCTCCTTTGATCCCTTATTGTGCTAGCAAAATGGAGAAATGAAAAACAATTTTTCTGCCATGGATGAAGCTCACGGCGTGAGCAAGAAGAAGGAGAGGAAGTGTGTCTTTTCAATTTTCTATTTCTCTTTTATTTGTTTCAAAAACCGTGAGAAAGAAAGAGAAAAGCAATGATGAGATATGATTTACCAAAATGAATTTTTAATTAAAAAAAAACCCTTCAAAAACCGTGAAAGGTTTTCCCTCCAAAAAAATTCATTAAATGGCATCATCTTATTACATTGAGAATAGAGACAATGTATCATCCCATAAAGGTGAATAGATACATCCATCATCTATTCGTGTCAAGTAATGAGACTTCGCGATGTGATTTGCGGATCCTACTCGTTTCAAAATACGAATGTGTTCGCAAACACTTTCGGGCTCGGTTTCGCTAATTCCGAATTAACGCATTTCCGTCGCGACGAGAATTAAATAATTTCGCCTAGCGAAATTACTATTCAGATTGCTAACGAATTAATTCTAAATTAATTCGTTTGCCCGAATTAAAATCCGATTTTAATTTCGCGTCGAAATCTAATTTCGTTTAATATATATCGAATATATTATTTTATCGATTAATTCTAAATTAATCGTTATCTCTCTCCTAATAAGGCATTTTATCCAAGATAAAGTTTCTCCGTAATTAATCCAAGATTAATAAAGTTCGAATCAAACATCATAGGTGAATCTTCAGGAAAAACTGAAATTTTACACAAGAAGTCAAATTTCTTTGTAATTACCGAATTAGCCCAATAGTTTACAAATTGATCATTTTAATCCTTAAATTGTCAAATATAATTTTGGATGATTCTAAATCAATTATAAAATGATTTCCAACATGCCAAACACATCAAAATCAGATTGCAACAAAATCCTCAAAAATTTTGTAATTGTCGAACAGCTCTTCAATTTTTCAATTTTTACAATTTTGACCATTTTTGTTCAAAACATGTCAAGATCAAATCCAATAAACTCAAAAATTAATATACATCATAAACACACCATAATACATCACATGTATGAAAAGCCCCAAATTTGGAAAGGGTTAAGAACCCTAATTTTATAATTTCTTCAAATTGACAAAATATACCAAATCAAATAAATCCAACACTTTAATTCAATATAAACCACACCAAACAAGTCTCACCATCATGAAACAACTCAAGAAAAATTATAAGTCATCAATGAGTGGCTTAGAAACTCTAAAAAGGCAACTTGATTATCAAATAATCAAAAGAGAGCTTATGAAACCATTTCAAGCTCACTTGGAAACCATACATGCTCTCATCTTTGAAACAAGTTCATAACCATTTAAAACACAAACTAAAAGTGTAGAGACAACATCCTAGCAACACATGTTGAAGCTAAGCATGATAGAAATATTTTCTAAGTTGAAAGATTTAAAAAAAAAAAACTTACAAAAAAAACTTATTTCCAAGCTTTCCTTTTTGTTCTTCAACTTTCGCTCTCAACTCTTTTGTGTTTATTTTTGTGTAACTTTTTAACCTAATCCATCAAAAATGAAACAAAATAATATATACTCTCCCAAAATAGCCTTGGCCGAAAATTGGAGACATATACAAATATCTAGATATTTTTTGTTTCAAAGTTTGCTTTATCAACTTGCAATTTTGATCATTACACAATTTAAGGATTTTCAACAAGTCAAATAAAGCAACTCAAGGCATCTCTAAAAATATCAAAACTTAAGATATTTATATTTTTAAATTAATTTAATTATTTAACAATTAAATAATTATTTAAATATAAATATTTTAAATATATATATTATATTTACTTCAAATATCCAAATACATATATATTTATGATATATGTCAAATATCACAATTTGACATTTAATTAATATGTATTTAATAAAATCAATCATTAAATATAAATACACAATAATTAGGAAATGACCATTAGGTCCATTCACATGTATTTTTCGTTTAACCTTTAAACAACTTATAAATAATCAGTATTATTCATAAAAGTTTCCCTAGTTCTCTACAAGTATATTTCACTAGTGAGACTCTCTAGATTCAGACATATCCGTCATGAAATCCAATTTCGTGTCCATAATTTACCCACTCGTAAATTATGACGACCACGGATAAACTCGTTGAATCATACAGGTCGAGGTCATGGCATATGTTTAATTCCTCTGTCACAGGTATATGGATATATCCCAGAGATATAGATGTAAACGTCAAATCTCTATATGGACAATCTCATCGACGTCTCTATTAGCAATCTCTAAAAGAACACTTAGAACTTACTTCTAAAGTGTACCACGGGCCCATGGTTTTTATCTGATTGCTAATCATATATGGACTACCTATGCTTTGTACACAGAACTGACGGATCCTATCTCGATACACATAGGACACCCTGAGGATCTGTCTACACCCAACGAACGGGTAGAGGTCTGATCTAAATAGATCAGTGACGTGACTGCCATCTAAGTGTGGAAGATGTCTCATATGCCCACAGTGGTATCTCAAGTCGAAGAATCACAAATGCTACTCGACCCGAGAATATTCTTATTGACGTTGGTGTACCATCCATTAAGAATCTTCGGTGAGTCGTTCAGTATTTATCTGTTATAAACACCTACATGTCCATACGAGTCTCCAAGACTCATGGTTCATTGAGAAACCATTGGAATCATATATTCCAGTATACGATATGTACCGGTCTCAACGACTTTACTTTATTGACCAAGTAGTGTAAACCTTGACCAGAAACTGTCTGAGAATGACAATGTCATGATACAACTCAATGTCAGTTGCAACGCTTTTGCAACTGCATCATGACTAATCATTCTAAGGTCGATTACGTCTTTACCATATAAAGAGATATATTATATTATAGAAACTGCTTATTTCATTCATAATAAAATATTTACAAGAGTATTTACAAGGAAATACTACAGGGATTTGGCGCTCTGAGCACCAGTCCTAACAAAATCTCCTACTTGCTCTAGTGTCAATATCGATTGTTTCTAATACCCATCGAATCCACATGTTTATCAAAAAACTTCGGAGGTATGGCCTTCGTAAGCGAGTATGCTACATTATCTTCACTTGGTACCTTGTACATGATAATATCCCATCGGGACACAATCTCTTGAACGATGTGGTACTTACGTTCCACATGCTTCGACTTCTGATGCGCCCTCAGTTCTTTTACTTGCGCAATGGCTCCAGTATTATCATAGTATAATGGAATCACATTCTCGATACTTGGGACCACTCTCAATTCTGTGATAAAATTCCTAATCCATACAACTTATGAAGCTGCAATGTATTTTGTCTCTTTGGTGGAATTTGTTGTTGACCCATGTTTGGAACTCTTCCAGCAAACTGCACCTCCGTTAAGGGTAAAGATGAATCCATATGTAGACTTTCTATCATCGGGATCCGATTGGAAGTCAGAATCTGTATACCCATTAACTTGTAGTTCACTTCCTCCATAAATAATCATCTTATCCTTGGTACCTTTAAGATACTTAAGGATATGTTTAATGGTCATCCAATGGTCATTGCCTGGATTAGACTGATATCTACTAGTTACACTAACAGCGAAACTGATAGGAGACCTAGTACATAACATGGCATACATTATGCTACCCCAACACGAAGCATAAGGTTGGTTAGACATTCTAACCTTCCCATCTTCTATTTGTGGACTCATCTTCTTTGAAAGATGAATCTCATGTCTGAACGGTATATTTGTTGTCTTACAGTTACCAAAATTATACCGTTCCAAGATCTTATCTATGTACGTTGATTGAGATAACCCAATCAGCTTCCTTTCTCAATCTCATAGAGTTTTATGCCTAAAACATATGAAGCTTCTCCCAGGTCCTTCATGGAGAAATTCTTACATAGGTAAGCTTTGACGCCTTGCATCATCCTTATATCATTCCCAATGATTAGGATATCGTCAATATAAAGGACTAAAAATACCACCATGCTCCCACTGGCCTTCTGATAAACACAAGATTCTTCTAAATTCTTGAGAAAACCATACAAACTAATAATCTCGTCAAATCGAAGATTCCAACTTTGTGAAGCTTGTTTAAGCCCATAAATGGACTTCTTAAGCTTACATACCATACCCGAGTTCTCGCTGGACTCAAAACCTTCTGGCTGTTCCATATAGATTTCTTCATCAAGAAATCCATTTAGAAAATCCATTTTGACATCCATTTTCCAAATCTCGTAATCATGATACGCAGTTATTGAAAGCAAAATCCTAATAGACTTAAGCATTGCTACTGGGGAAAAAGTTTCATCGTAGTCGACACCAGGTTGATGTGAACCTTTTGCTACCAGTCGGGCCTTATAGGTTTCAACTTTTCCATCAGGCCCGCGCTTCCTCTTGTAAACCCATTTACAACCGATAGGAACAATTCCTTCGGGAAGCGGAACCAAGTCCTAAACTTGATTCTCATGCATTGAGTCTAACTCGGATTTCATGGCATTTTACCATTTCACGGAGTCGATGTCCAACATCGATTCTCTATAGGTAAAAGGATCAGTCTCTTCAACTAAGAGAACATCAAGACTTTTTTCTTGTATTAAATACAAGCTTTCAAGAGGTCTAGATACCCTTTGTGACCTACGGAGTGTGTGTGTTGAAGGTTCTTTATCTACTTGAACTTCAGGTTCCTCCGTTGGTTCGTTGTTTTCAGGTTGGACTTCATGAGTTCAACCTATCTATGAT
Source organism: Zanthoxylum bungeanum (assembly GCA_019454045.1). Lineage (NCBI taxonomy): Eukaryota > Viridiplantae > Streptophyta > Magnoliopsida > Sapindales > Rutaceae > Zanthoxylum > Zanthoxylum bungeanum. Next base: position 44,800 of record SKCR01048607.1, read on the forward strand.
TACCACATTCTGATAAAAATTCTACTTCTAGAAATTTTACGAAGCGAGCTACGAACACATTTTGATGCTCGGTATCATAGAACAGATATCCATTCGTATTCGAAGGATATCCAACAAACCTAAACTTTTGCCCTCGAGGCGAAAGCTTATCTTGCTGAGCCATCCTGACATAGGCAGGACAACCCCAAACCTTAATATAATTAAAATTTGGTCTTCTACCGGTCCATATCTCATATGGAGTCGTAGGAATAGCTTTTGAAGGAATCTTATTCAAAAGATGTACAGCTGTTAAAAGAGAGTAGCCCATAAGTAATAGGGCAAATTTGTAAAACTCAACATAGATCAGACCATATCCAATAAAGTCTGATTTCTCCTCTCAGACACTCCATTGTGCTGTGGAGTACCTGGTGGAGTATATTGAGCGAGAATCTCATTCTCCTTCATATAATCCATGAACTCACTGCTCATATATTCGCCGCCTCAATCAGATCGAAGGCATTTAATATATTGACCAGTTTGTTTTTCTACTTCATTAAGGAACTCTTTGAACTTTTCAAAGGTTTCTGATTTATGTCTCATCAGATAGACATAACGATACCGTGACAGATCATCGGTAAAGGTAACGAAGTACGAATAACCACTGTGAGCAGTCTGACTTAGTGGACCACATACATCAGAATGTATGAGTTCCAGTAAATTAGTGGCGCGGTATCCAACACCAGAAAATGGGGCTTTGGTCATCTTACCCTGAATACATGATTCACAAGTTGGATAGGGTTCAATGGTGAGATCTGGTATCAAACCATTCCTAACCAATTGAGTAAGGCATTTAACGCATATATGACTTAGCCTCATATGCCAAAGTTCAGTATTATTAACTTCAAGTAAACTATGTTTATTAATCCAAGTATTCAAAATATCTCTAGAAGTATGCAATGTGTAATGACCATGCTCATTTGGACAATAAAGGATCTGAATATTACATTTATCATATAAATACAAAGAACAGTTCTTAATATTAACATGATAACCTTCTGTATCTAATACAAAAAGAGATATAATATTTGCTACACATCCTGGTACAACGTAGCAATCATACAACAAAAGGCTCACATTCGGCAAGGGGATCTCGCATACTCCCACTGCAACTGCATCAAGAGAGTCTCCACTCCCAAAGCGCAACTGCATCTCTCAAGGCTTCAGTTTATTTCTTTCCTTCGGCACCTGCAATGAATTGCAAATGTGAACAAGACAAGCAGAATCCAAAATCCAGCTGGATGTACCAGCTTCACAAGCCAGTGAGATATCAATAACTGGAAAAATAAATGCACATGATGCAGATGCTCTCTCATTCCTTATCTGGACAATGTAGTCAGAAAAGTTCATTTTCCAGTGCCTGATTTTACTGCAGTGATGGCATTTGCCTTCATACGCCCACTTGGGCTTTGCTATCTTTCCTTGTGGTTGAGGTCTGAAACCCTTCGTCTTCTTCGCTTTCGTCTTCTTTCCCTTTGGCCAGGCCTGGGAAGAAGCATAGAGTGAAGTAGGTTTCGGAGGGCGAATCGGTACTCCCTTCCTGAGGTCCTCTTCCGCCGTGATCAGCATCCTATTTGGTTCATGGTAGGAACAAATAATCCCATTCATGTTGAAATACATCACGAATTGGCGATAAGAAGCTGGGAGCGAACCAAGAATGACACTCCTACCGAGAATATCATTCAGATGGAGATTATATTGCCTCAGTTGTTCAATCAAATCGATCAACTGAAGAACATGTGAGCTCATAGCTTGCCCCTTGTCCAGTCGCGCTTGGAACAGTTCCATCGCAACTTTATGAATATCAATTTATTCTTGGTTCATATACGATTCTCTTAATCGCATCATCATACTATACGTATCTGTCATGCCATAGTATTGTCTCTTGAGTCCCGATGCCAGTGAACTTAAGATGTATGATTTAAATTTTAAATCATCATCTTTCCAAGCTTGGAAAACTTGTAGTTACTCCGGTGTTGCGTCATCAGACACAGTAAGGGGCAGCGGACCCTCTAGTATATATCCCAACTTTTCGGATTCAAGGATAATCTTTAAATCCAAATCCCAATCGGTGAAGTTCTCAGCGCCTTTAAGTTTGTTTGTATCCAACATACGCGCAAACGGATTAGTCGATTGTGCCGCCATCGCAAATATATTATATAGATTACGAAAAACGGTTAGCAGATATTAAACAGTTTCAAATAATATCGAAAGCATTAACTAGATCATGGATTTTTAATCTAAAAATGCCCATCCCACTAAATCATGCAATACTGTAATCCCTAAACAGAATACAAAGATTTAATAATTAATTACATACAAATAGTGAAAGGTGGATCCCATGAATATATTTCAGCTCACAGCTTTGGCGATTCTCGCCTACGTATATTCATCAGGTAGACAACTCATTGTCAATCACTCAATAGTGACTCCTGGGTTTCCGGTCCTGTTCGTTTCTCGTTGTGACAGCTTTGGCAAGTTCACAATGAGGCGTACCAAGGTTGAACTCGTCAATGATAAACTCAAGCTACTTGCTTAACCCTGACAGCTTTGGCACATTCAGGATTCCGCTTTCGCTTGAATTTATATAGTATCTGATATACATCCGGCATAAATAAATTTCTATCGGCTACACCCTCACAGCTTTGGCATGTTCTCGGATGTAGTCATAGAAAAAATTCAGAAACATAAACCGTATTGACAAGACGGACCATGTAACATGCATCAAATATATAATTATTAGAAAACCTTATTAATTAGGGATTTTCCGCAAAAGATGTTTTTTACTTTATTTAATCAAATTAAATAAACACATGCATGCATAAAGTAAAGATTGAATTAAACATTGAATTTAAAGGCATAATCATATCAGGGTGTCCAGAATCAGACCCGCTCTGATACCATTTTGTAGGGGTTTTATGGCGAAAATCCGGTAACGCAGCGGAAACGCGGAAAATCAAAATTATCCGATTTCAATAATTTTTATTGGATCAATTAAATAAAATTATTTATTTAATTACCCAATATTTAAAACTTAAATTTTACACAAGAAGTCAAATTTTTTTGTAATTACGAATTAGCCCAATAGTTTGCAAATTGATCATTTTAATCCTTAAATTGTCAAATACAATTTTGGATGATTCTAAATAAATTCTAAAATGATTTCCAACATGCCCAACACATCAAAATCGATATCCATTCGTATTCGAAGGATATCCAACAAACCTAAACTTTTGCCCTCGAGGCGAAAGCTTATCTTGCTGCCATCCTGACATAGGCAGGACAACCCCAACCTTAATATAATTAAAATTTGGTCTTCTACCGGTCCATATCTCATATGGAGTCGTAGGAATAGCTTTTGAAGGAATCTTATTCAAAAGATGTACAGCTGTTAAAAGAGAGTAGCCCATAAGTAATAGGGCAAATCTGTAAAACTCAACATAGATCAGACCATATCCAATAAAGTCTGATTTCTCCTCTCAGACACTCCATTGTACTGTGGAGTACCTGGTGGAGTATATTGAGCGAGAATCTCATTCTCCTTCATATAATCCATGAACTCACTGCTCATATATTCGACGCCTCAATCAGATCGAAGGCATTTAATATATTGACCAGTTTGTTTTTCTACTTCATTAAGGAACTCTTTGAACTTTTCAAAGGTTTCCGATTTATGTCTCATCAGATAGACATAACGATACCGTGACAGATCATCGGTAAAGGTAACGAAGTACGAATAACCACTGTGAGCAGTCTGACTTAGTGGACCACATACATCAGAATGTATGAGTTCCAGTAAATTAGTGGCGCGGTATCCAACACCAGAAAATGGGGCTTTGGTCATCTTACCCTGAATACATGATTCACAAGTTGGATAGGGTTGAATGGTGAGATCTGGTATCAAACCATTCCTAACCAATTGAGTAAGCATTTAACGCATATATGACTTAGCCTCATATGCCAAGTTCAGTATTATTAACTTCAAGTAAATTATGTTTATTAATCCAAGTATTCAAAATATCTCTAGAAGTATGCATGTGTAATGACCATGCTCATTTGGACAATAAAGGATCTGAATATTACATTTATCATATGTTGAGTTTTCTTAGGTCCCATGATCAAACAAGACATGAAAATCAAGCATGAATACACCAATGAAGATAGCGGAATACTTACATTGGTTGGTTGAGTCGAATCGAAGACGAATGAAGCCAAAAACGCACTGCCATGGACGCCCACTGCATGCAGTCCACTGTCTTCTGTCTTCAGTTTTGAGCTGCGAAAATGAGCTTCTAGATTCATCGGATGGATCCCGTCTCATGGTCGAACCTCCCTACCACCTTCGCAAGACTTGTAAGTGTGCTAGCACTTGAATTTTCACCATGAAAATCCACTCTTGCTTCCCTATTGTTCCGCCCAAACTGGTTCAAAACCATGAAGAATAGCCACTGTTTTGGCGTGAGAGAGATGAGAGAGTGAATGATTTTTGTTACAAAAATCAATTTATATTTATGCCATAATATTTATTAAATTAATAATAAACTTATGACACAAATCATGCAATGGCTTAGAGTGTCAAACACTCAATTTCCATGCAAAACCATTGAGTGCATTGTACACTATCTCCATGCAATGCATTAGAATTAAATAATGCATAATATGACATGTGTCATGTGGGCCCCACACGTTTCCAAATAAAAGTGGGCCCCACGTGCACTCACGCGTTCGGTTCGATATTTAAATAAATAATTGCGCCTAGCGAAATTATTATTTACGTCGCTAACGAATTAATTCTAAATTAACTCGTTTGCCCGAATTAAAATCTAATTTTAATTCCGCGTCGAAATCTAATTTCGTTTAATATATCGAATATATTAATTTACCGATTAATTCCAAATTAATCGTTATCTCTCTCTAGACGATATTTTATCCTAGATAAAATATCTCCGTAATTAATCCTAGATTAATTTTCTCTCTCTTCTATATAATCCCAGATTATTCAAGAGTGCAAGTTGTGCGTCATCGGTGGATTATCGGGAAGCGACCCATGAGATCCCCGGATTAGTTGGCAGTAAATGCGGTCGCCGAGTATCCGAATCACGTACGTACAAGTACTACGTTCTACCGATTTACGAGACAAGGTCCTCTAGCAAAGCACCAAGTCTACCTAATTCTCCGGACATATCCATTAAAGAATATCAAAGATCTGTATCAAGCGTAGTATCTAATGTATTGTGCATATCGGTCCAGTATCGGATAGTCACGTGCTAGGGCTGGGGTGGATAAGTGTCTGCCCCGTCCGAAACACATATCGGATGTCTGGTAACTAGTCTCTATAATCGGATATTCATGACCTGGTCATAATATCACGATTGGATGCGCATCACTTAAGAGCACTAATACCGTATCCTGCGTGACATCATCTCCACTATGACTGGAGTGATACTTCCGTCTCGACATCACATCCAATACACTACGATTCTTGATAAACCCAGAAGAGGTGAACACAGAACCAGTTAAGATCCCCAACCACCAAACCAAAGTTTACGATTGTCGTAAGTATTAGCGATGCAAGTCTCAGGTTAAGACTATACACACCTACCTTGATTTCGGCCTCCCATAGACACCTAGTCATAATACCAATGGGATTCCGAAGGGTCTATCCAGAGCGAAGCTGTTTCCCGTACCATCGGTGAAACACGACCTCCTATCGCACTTGCACAAGTATCCAATACTTATATATATGAGAACTATGTCGTTGTGCCCTCACAACGCGCACAAGTGCAATACTAGCCTATTCCGCATTATCGATGTCCAGTCTCGATAATACTACGGCTAGGGATATTTAATGATTAATCCTTCGTGGACTGATACTGTCTCATATCATCTCAATCCAGGAACTAATCATAGGGACCTCTCTTCATTTATATATCTATGGTGATCTAATCACAAATGACGAGAGTGCATTTCCTTGTTACATAGTTAATTTTGCTACAGCAACACAATGTTCTGTGCAAATAGTGACGCTATGGGTCATATTATCCAACAATCTCCCACTTGGCACGTAGCGAGTCACTCAAGTGTCCTACACCCGAACTATGTAAGGTTCGCTCAAATTGCTGAGGAAAGGTTTTCGTCAGCGGTTTGTTTGATTATCGTTTGACGCGATTTATACGATCATCACATCGCCACGATGTATGATCCGAACGAATCAGATGATATAGAAGTATATATCTGGATCGTCGATGAGACCTTTAATTCCTTAGCTGTGCTGACGCCTAGCTCAGCTGCTAACAGAACTATATCTAATCTAATTAGATTTATTTTCGACCCAAAAGGCTTCTATTGCTGCCTCAGCTGCAGCAATAATCCGCATTTGTTGTTTATTCGGCAACAGTTATCTTGCTTGGAAGATTTCCAGCTCACTGTCCCGTTATTCAATTTATATACCAGTAGTATAATTTATCGTTTGGAAACTTGCTACAGTGATCCCAGTCACTTCAAGTTCTCCTTCTCCATAGTAAAAGATAGCATCTTTAGTTCTCAGAGATACTAACAGATGTTCTTAACTTCAATCCAGTGACTATCACTTGGATTGACCCGATTGTGACTCCATATGCTCGAAGCGTATGAGACACCAATACAAGTACATTTTAAATGTACAATTTCCCAGAGAGTGTTAACAACTCCAAATCTATCCCAGTAGATCTTTATTCCTTGAATAAAGGTTGTTACTCCCCAGAATTCTACGGAGAATTTCTATGAAAGAATATTTATGAAAGCCAAGCTTTCACCAATAGCTATATGGGAATATGGGAATTTCACTGTTAGTGCGCTCTCCCACTAACCTCCTTATATACACAAGAATTATTTCGTTTTGAGTCAAATCATAAACCATTATGATTATTTCAAAACGTCAGTTCCAAGAACCTTATGCTTGCATTGATCCAAAAATGGATCGAATAACCCGCAAACCTTGTTTGTCGGTTATATAAAATCGTCAGGATGTTGTAAACATCCTCCAAAAGGTTTCCTTTTCAGGAAAGCGATTTTGATCTGTAACTGACACATTTCATAAATGAAATACGCAGTTATCAACAAGCATTTTCAAAATGGATTTATTATGGCAACAGGTAAAAGGTTGAACTGTTATTAACACAATGTTGATAACGATACCTTTCCGTCAAAAGCCTAGCTTTGCATGTTGGTATGTTGCCTTCCATGTATGTCTTCCTTGAAGACGTTTAATGTACCATAGGCACAATGCCTTATGGTACAACAACTATTATCCAAAATAGTTGTTATACATGGAATCCATTTCGGATTCATGGTACTTTGCCATAACAGGGAGCCGATACCTCGTATCACTTCCTCAAAACGTAGTCGGATGGTACACCTCCATAAGATTGACATCATTATGGGGTGAGATCAGAAACCCATACCCTAGGTTGTTTTCTGACTCTATCCGATTTACAAAGTTTTTGTGTATTTGAAGATTAATGGTATAGTTTCATCATAGATGAACTATTTGTGTTCCATTAAGGACTTCGTGCCTTGAACAGTATTACTCCGATTTTCATCGAGTATCACTATCCTCCCACTTGCCACTGCATATCGGTATTTCTCTCAGGAAAACCGCATGGTGAGCAACAATCACATTGTTCTCATGTGGGATTTATAAGTACTATACTTAAGGTTTCCCTTAGGATAACCTATATTGTCACTTATCCAATTTGGGTCTTTTAGTTTGGTATCATCCAAACGTTATGCCTAGCATACCCAAATTATCAGGAATGAGAAACCACGTTTCTTTCCTGTTCATATCCTATATGATATCTGTCAAACAGATTTATATGGAACCTTATTCTAAATAAGTTTTGCACTGTTAATACATATCCTATAGAAGGAAATAGTAGCTCAGAACGACTCATGATAAACCTTATCATGTCCAACAAAATTCGGTTTTAGTTCGGACACACCGTCTAACTGACGTGTCTCGGGAGGAGTCCTCCCATGAAAGAACACCGTACTCTTTCATTTATATATGAAACTTACTGCTTAAGTATTTTCCATTTCGGTCTTACCGTGGCGGAATAACACTATAGCCGATCTGTTTGTTTTCTTCGTGTCGAAACTTCAAAAGTTTCCGATCTGTGTTCTTCAAAAGAAACACATAACCACAACGTGATGCTACATCCGTTAAGGTCACGAAATATTCATTTTCACTCTAGCCTAGCTAGATATGGGCCCACTTAATTCACCATGAATAGGGCTAACAGATCGGTGGCCCTTTTACTATTACCAAGTAAATAGTATTTTAGGTATTTAACCTAATAAACTAGATTCGTAGACCTTATTTGAATAGTCAAATCAGTCCTAGTACCCACTCTTCAAAAGTGTGGATATACGAGTCTTCTTTAATTGTGTCCTAGACAACAATGCCACAAATAAGTCTCTATTGATCAAATCAATTTGAGCTATTTATTTGTCATTTTTATGTTTGAGATTTTTCTTTATATTCAAAATATAAATTCTGTTATTTACATCTAATGTATTTTATCTCAGTATCATCTTTATATAATAAAACACTTAGTGTTCTATAATATAAAGGTTTTATCCGCAATGGATTAAACACTGATATAGAGATAATGTCTCTAGTCAAACTAGTTACATTATAACAGTTCCTAATTTAAGTACATACCCGAAGGGTAGTTCCTAAATTTAGGTGTCTGCGGTCGAAACAGCGACTTTCGTCCCGTTTTCGATTTGCAGAGAAATCTCGGCTTGAAGTCAGTATCCAGCTCATAGCGGATTCTGAACATCAATACATATTTTATGTACCACACTAAGTATTTAAAATCTAATTTTAATACTAGTTGTGAACATAACTTTGACAAATATTTTTAAAGTTAGAGCCTCGCCCTTTCTTTAATTCCTTCGTGTCTTCCATATCCAAATGGTAGTCACTTTGGGATATGTCAATTATCCTTTTCAATATTTCACAAACCTTTGGCCAAGCCTTGGGTTTCGGAATATCGAAACGATGTGCACCTTGTGCTACATGCCCAATTGCAAACTTTGACTTTTCTCCACTAGAATAGTCAATTAATTCTCCAAGAATTATTAATTGCAATTTTAATACTTTTAAATCTAAAGATAGATTTATTATAAGTATATTAATTAAGCACTAAAGTCATCATCACATAAATCTTCCAAAGATTTTATGCTCTACTATTTGCTTAATTTTGGGCTTAGTCATAATAAGTTATTTTATCAAATAAATTAACCTATTATTAATTCCCAATTGAAAATTAAATCATTTAAAACATTAATCCCAAGGATTATATATTTTAAATATTCAACCTTTCAATTCTTTCATGATTTTAATAGTCCAACTATTTAATCAATTTTAATAAGGTACTATTTATCATAATGATTACAATAATCCAATTATTTAATCAACTATAATTTAATATTGATTACTATAATCCAATTATAAAATCAACTATCATTTTAATTCAATTATATTGATTACTATAATCCAATTATAAAATCAACTATATATTGAATAAGTTTGTATATAGTCCAACTATATATATATATATATTTTAAAACAACATAAAATATTAGTCCAACTAATACTTTTGATTAATACGACGAGTAAAATATAAATGAGCGTGTTAAGCGAGTAATTGAACGATTGTTGCAAATTCAATACTTACCTCCCACTATTTTTCGTCGAGCCTCTAACCCTCTGTGGAGTACTCGGGAAACCGTGTTTCCTAGTGGGCTAGGATCCTATTAAATAACACACAACCTTGACTTTGGCCAATAAAAGCTGTATGCTATTTAACTTAGGTAGATCTCTATGATCAATTGGATCTCATCCAATTCCTAGATCCGGTTAGGTGGACATCCAAGTCCGAAACATATGTATAATGTCAATGTATCCATTACATTTTCCTAACCCTATCTCCGAATCATCTAGGCCTTGGCTTTGGCCAAAAACAAACCTAATGATTCTAGTTAAGCGGGACCCATTGACGAGGAAAGTTTCGTAATCAATGTCATTGGACAAAAAGTGATCTTGACTTTGGCCAATAAAAATCACGATTTGGACAAGACACTGATATGCAACAAAACTCTCATGATTCAAGTACATCCTTGATTGACAAAGGTCTTGACTTTGGCCAAACAAACCAATGCCAACTTCGGATCTTGAACAAGAATCATTCAATGGAAGGATATTTGCTTAATATAGATTGAGGGATTTTCGCGTGCAAATTGGCTACCAATTTAATTATCTTTGTTAGGTCTCATCATCATACACCCTTAAACATGCATTCTAAATACATAATAAAGCGAGTATGAAATAAAATAATAACGATATGCGGATGGATACTTTACACATTGATCCTAGATCAAATCTCTCCCTTTCTCACTCAAGCTAGAACTTGTACTACTTCTACCCGTTACACTACACTTCTAAGAAACCTCATATATATAGAGGGGAATAGGTGAGAAGAGAATACAAAGAGAAAGAAGGTGATAAGGCTGGACACGCAGGTCCAATTTAATAAATCGAATTTATTACAACAATTTCTAAAATTGCCCACCCGACTAACTATCCATCCGATATGCATTATTCATTCAACACAACCACGTATTCACACACATAAGCATGCTATCAATCAATCTAATCAAATTAATTAATCTAATAATTAAGTGATCATCCAATGTTCAAACAACGATTTGATTTTGTTCGAGTCAAACTCGTTTTTGCGAATAAGTACTTAAAGTACGAATTCATGAATTAAATTAAACTACATCATTAAATCTATTTAACATGTATTTAATACTAATTCACTATTCAATTCCAAATTAAATATTACAGTTTTATTTAATAAACCTTTTACGATTTAAATTCCAAATCTAATCGTAACGCGTCTCAAAGACCGATTAACGTCCAACGTCAATTCAATTAAAGTCCAATGGGCTTTTGATTGATTTCTTAAGGCGTGGACTTTTGGTCAACTCGGGTCAAACCGATAACCAAAGTCCAATCCGGGATTTACCCCATAAGCCCATAAATCAATCTTGGCCCATTAGGCCCAATTGAACATTAAAGGTTCATTAGTCGCATTTGGGCTTTATGGTTAAGGTTTTGGGCCCAATTGGATCCAATCCATTTGGCCTAAACCAAACTTGATAAATCAAGCCCAAAAGGCCCAATTACAACAATTCAAGCCCAAATCCAATTTAAGCCTAAATAATTAAATTACACTAATCCAATTACGCAATTTAATTACCTAAAGTGCATTACATGATTAATCGACTAAATCAATATTTTTAAAACACCAAATTAGTCTTATTAATCATATTCAATTCATTATCATATGTCAAACACACTAAATGAAAAATCAAACCCATTTACATGCTTTCATGCTCTCGGCCAAGGAGGGATTTTGTGTCCGATTTGGTTTCGATCCAATCGAACCTACAATCGACATCAAATCACCATCCAATTTGATTTCCAATACATCCAATGTTCAAAAATCAAAATTTACCAAGACATTAGGGCATTAGTCACATTCGGCCAACTCAAAGATTTTGGGGTTTTCGTCCAGATCGAAATCCAATCCAATTCGATTCAAATTAACATCAACCTAAATGATTCTAACTCATCAAACGAATCAAAATCACAAAATTCCAAGAATCCAAAATTCATCAAACCATTCGGCCAAGGACAAATATTTGGGGAAAATAATTCCAAATCATTTTTCATCAAATTAGTCCAACCAAAATGAAATTAAACATGTTATAAGCATACTCAAACAAACAATTTATTCAAATCATGCTCAAATCACATTTACCCAAATTTTAAATCCCTAAAATTTCATGCTTGCAACATTAGCTCTAGATGCCATTGTTGAGTTTTTCTAAGGTCCCATGATCAAACAAGACATGAAAATCAAGCATGAATACACCAATGAAGATAGCGGAATACTTACATTGGTTGGTTGAGTCGAATCGAAGACGAATGAAGCCAAAAACGCACTGCCATGGACGCCCACTGCATGCAGTCCACTGTCTTCTGTCTTCAGTTTTGAGCTGTGAAAATGAGCTTCTAGATTCGTCGGATGGATCCCGTCTCATGGTCGAACCTCCCTACCACCTTCGCAAGACTTGTAAGTGTGCTAGCACTTGAATTTTCACCATGAAAATCCACTCTTGCTTCCCTATTGTTCACGCCCAAACTGGTTCAAAACCAGTGAAGAATAGCCATTGTTTTGGCGTGAGAGAGATGAGAGAGTTGAATGATTTTTGTTACAAAAAATCAATTTATATTTATGTCATAATATTTATTAAATTAATAATAAACTTATGACACAAATCATGCAATGGCTTAGAGTGTCAAACACTCAATTTCCATGCAAAACCATTGAGTGCATTGTACACTATCTCCATGCAATACATTAGAATTAAATAATGCATAATATGACATGTGTCATGTGGGCCCCACACGTTTCCAAATGAAAGTGGGCCCACGTGCACTCACGCATTCGGGTTCGATATTTCCGAAATACCGAACTTACGTCGCGACGTTAATTAAATCGAATTTAAATAAATAATAGCGCCTAGCTGATGAGTGGTATTTCTATCACTATTTCCCACTCATTTAAACCTAATATTTTGTATAGTTTCTTGAGTTTTGTGAATATTTTGATGTGTTTTGTGTTATTTTGTAGATAAATAAAGTTTCAGGACATTCTGGAGGTGTTTTGGGGCAAATTGGACAAAATTGGACAAAAAGGGCAAAATCGTCATTTCAGCGTCGCGCCGCCCAGACCTTCAGCGTCGCGACGCCCAGTGTGCGCCGAATCTGCTAACATGCGCCGGGTCCACAAAATCAGAATTTGAGAAAAGTTGACTTTGCTAACGTGCGCCGTGCCACGTGTCACCATCACAACGGAGATGCTAAAATGCGCCGTGCCACGTGTCGAAATCCTATTGCTTGGACGGCCACCGCCCCACGTATCATCCTACGTGTCGCCACATCATCGTCCACATCAGCAGCCACGTCAGCAAGTCAACCGAGTCAACATGCCACGTCATCATCAACCAATCACAGCTCGACACGTGGCGAAATCTTATTGGACTGACGGCCGCCGCCCCACGTGTCGCCACATCGCCTTCCACATCATCAAAGTGACGCAAGCAATGACGTCATGAACAGTTGACACGTCAGAGTGACACAAGCAATGACGTCATGAACAGTGCCACGTCATCGGATAAGATTCTGAGCCAGCCAACCAGCGCGTGACACGTGTCCTACTGTACCCAGCGTCGCGACGCTAGTGCAATTTGGGCGTCGCGACGCCGGAGCCTTATCCGAGCCTATAAATAGAGATCGAATTTTCAGTTTTCAGTGTACCATTTTCTCTCACTTCTTAGTTCTAAATTGAGAGTTTCTCTCTCTAGTTCTTTAAATTCAAGTTTTGTAATTACTTTTTAATAGTAATAATAATTTACTTTCTTTATTTTACAGTTTATACTACTCATAATGAGGAGGTAACGTCCCTTTGTTAGGGTAAAAGGTAATTCTTTTACTTTTACTTCTTAGATTATTCTCCCATAATTATAATATATTCAAGTTTTAAATTGACTTAATCAGGATACCGCCAGATTGGTCGGTGGGTAATAAAATTCATATTCCGCCTTTATGGCTGGTTGTTTTCATATTCCGCCTTTATGGCTGGTTATTTTCACTCCGCCTATATGGCTGGTTTATATTAATGATTCCGCCTTTATGGCTGGTTGTTTTCATATTCCGCCTTTATGGCTGGTTGTTTTTAACTGATTAAATCAATATACCGCCTATATGGCTGGTTAATAATATTTTGCAAAGCTTATATTATATTATGGGAGAAATCTAATTAGTATTAGTAGAAGTAATTCCTTTTATCTTAGCAATTTTATTTTATTTCACTTTCAGCATTTATTTTACCGCATTCACTTTATGCAATTTTATTATAACTCTTTTAAAAGTTTTAAGCCCTAGTTATTTGTCATAACTAAGTTAGTATCTAGGGTTGTGATGAAATTCAATATACGGGTTTATAAGGGTTAGATTATAAATTGGGTAATATAAAGAATTATTTATTGAGTCTTAATCTTAATGCTCTTTAATTAACTGGCCATTAATTAAATTGATTAGGTAAACTTAAAATGAACTAGACATAGGGATTTTAAGTTTAAGACCTTAGACTCAATAGCCCACGATCTGCCTTAAGGATAGAAACCCTTTTAATAGATTTCCTTACAGGATAGGAATATACCTGTCGGGCGAGGGTAGCCATAATTGGAATTTAATCTTAATGAATCTAGGTAATTTGGTTGACATAGACATATGGTTCAATTGGATTATACTAGGTATTTGTAATTGACCATCGGAAGAGGCTTTTACATAAATTAGTGTTCCAGGTTAATAAATCAATATTTTACCCAACTATAAGATAACTACTTTATCTTTAAATAAATATTGGAATAAATCACAACCCTAGATAGTTTTTAATATTGAATTTTCTTAAAATCTACCTTCAAACAATTTCATTTACTTGTCTTTAAATTTAGAATCGTCGCTATTTCAAATCAAATTAAACAAACTATTAGATACTAGTAATCATTTAACCTCATAAATTTAATAACTTAGGTATTAAGTCCTCGTGGGATCGATACTTTTTATACTACTTGAACGATACGTACGCTTGTGTTATACGTGTGTGTTTACGCCGGTCAAGTTTTTGGCGCCGTTGCCGGGGACTTATTTATCTTTTATTATTAGTTTAGGGGTTAGATACTTTTACTGTATCTAATTTCTTTTTACTTATTTTTTTTTTGTTTTCTTGTGTTTCAGGTTTTCAGACACTTCATGAGACGAACCCAAAGTTTTGAACTACGACCGCTTGACCCAGAAATTGAAAGAACCATCAGACAGTTGAGAAGGGAAAGGCGAGAAGCCCAAGAATCTTTAGTCAACATGGAACCTGAACCTTTGGAGATTGCACCACCAATTCCCATTCGAGACAGAACCATTCCGGTGGTTGACAGACTCATTTCATGCATTGTACTCCCTCCATTACCAGCAAATGCAGGTGACATCAAAACTTGCATTCAGATGATACAACAGTCAGTTCAGTTTGGAGGAAATGCAACTGAAGATCCTAATGCCCACATCAGCAACTTCCTGGAAGTTTGCGG